>PVJH01037874.1:0-10279 GCA_004026705.1 Nesogale talazaci | reverse complement strand
ACAAATTCAGTGACACTCATATAGGTGCTAAAAGAGTCTTATATCAAGAAGTGGTTATGTATATCAAATGAACTTTCCAGCTTAGCCCAGATCAAGTCCATCTGTCCAATACTAGCCCATAAATCCCTCTGTAGACTCACATAACCACATGCAATGATGCAGAACTCAGGAAGCTCACAGGCCAGTGGGTGCAAAGTCTTGGGAGTCCAATTGTGATAGAAGCACATAAACCTGCATCAGGCTTCAGTGTGGGTCATCAACAGGAAGGTGAAGTCTCCAGAGAGCTATTTATCATGGCACCTCCAAGTGAGATCATCAAGCTGCAACCTGATTGACAGACTAAAGTCCACCCAAATCTTCTATTTAGTTTAATTCATTCATTCATTCATTTTTCCAAATCTTAAAGGTGCCATGTTGGCACAAAAAAATCTATCACAGGGGACATGTGGTTTCTCCTTGCCACTTACCAAAAAAAGATAGATAGATAGATAGATAGATAGATAGATAGATAGAGAAAGTATATGGACTTAAAAATGAACTGTACAAAATGAAAACATAACAAAGAAGTTTGGAAAAATCTGTTGGATATGTGTCCTATAATGTTGAACAAGGACATAGCTGCACAATCTTTTGTTAGATTGGTGTAACTGGTGAAGCTAACGAAAGGCCACAGCAGAAGACCCATCAACTTAGATTGAAGGAGACAGAGAGAAAACAAAAGAATGCTGTCCCCCCCCCCCACTTTAAAAAAATATTTTTCTGTATATAAAATTCAAAGTAGGAAAATCTATAGAGGCAGTGACTGGTTCCTTGGAGGTATGGCTGGGGAGGTTGGGGGAAATGAGGAGCTAATAATGATTTGTACTATCATGAAGAAATTCTAAAATTGATTGTGGTGATGATTGTACAAGTTTTCTTGGTCGAACTATTGAATTCTATCATTTATGAATTATATGTCAATAAATTTGAAAAAAAAGAAAATTAAAGTAATAATAGAAGAAATGCTGTCTGCCTCTTAGAATTTTTAATTTTTTTTTTTTTTTTAGGCATCACTGCCCTGGTGGTGAGAGTAGGAGGCCCAGCCTTTGCTTCTGGGAGCCGGAATCGAACCTCCATCCCAGTGGGTCGCAGTCCCGCGCACAACCACTATGCCACCGGGGCTCAGCCCTGCCTCTTAGAATTTTCCTGGTAGGAAACCGGCTAATGGAGCAATATCTCTTAAGAAAATAAAAGGTGGCGGGGCTGAGCCCTGGTGGCGTAGTGGTTGTGCGCGGGACTGCAGCCCACTGGGATGGAGGTTCGATTCTGGCTCCCAGGAGCAAAGGCTGGGCCTCCTACTCCCACCACGTGAGGGCAGTGATGCCTAAAAAAAAAAAAAAAAAAAAACACTAAATTAAATTTAAAAAAGAAAATAAAAGGACCCTCTGTGGAACTGCTGAGAGACCTGCAGAACTGTTGGAAGTAGGGCAGCAGCACCTTCTGGGTGTCAAAGTGTGGAACCAAAGCCTAGGCATCAAAGAGTGGATCTCCTTCCCCCAACTCAGTTCCAGATCGAGGAGCTGCCTGATAAAGTATGCCAGGGGGATGGGCTACCACCCCAAGCTGAGAGGTGCCATGCCCCAGGGGCAGAGACCCCACTGGAGCTGAAGGAATGGGGCTGGTAAAGAAACAAGAGTCGTAGTGGCTGTAAGTGGAACTGCAGTCTTTGGCTAGGGGACGCAACCCAGAATCCAGAGGTGTGACCAATACGTAGAGAGCAGGGCCTTTGCCCAGAACACCTCAGAAAAGAGAAGATTATTTTCAAGTCTTGAGAACTAATTTATTTTGCTAAATATCAACTTGCTTGGTTCCTACTTTCCCTTCATTCCCTCTAATTTCTCCCATTTGTAATGGGAATGTTGACCTTGTGCCGGTCCCACCATTATACTTTGGAAACAGATAACTCTTGGTCTAGATTTCACACGTTCATAGATGAAGAATTGTATCTCAGGGTAGTATACACCTAAAGTCTCCCCCAAGGGTTGTATCCTCGCACCATATTTACTTAGTATGTATGCTGATAAAATAATCTGAGAAGCTAGGTTATAAAAAAAAGAATGTAGCATTAGAATTGGAAGAAGGCTTATTAGCAACCTGTGGCATGGAGATAACACAACCTTGTTTGCTGAAAGTGAGGAGGAATGAATTTGGGGTAGAATGCCAAGGACAGAATCGTTTCTCTCTCCTCCCCCTCCCAATATATGCAGCAAATCTTAACATTTATGCCTGTGAGGTTAGCCCTTTGGCACAGTGATTAGAGTGCTCAGCTGCTAACCCAAGAAACCGACCATCTGCTCAGGAGAAAGATCTGGCAGCCTGCTTCTGTAAAGATTTATATCCTTGGAATCCAAGACCTCTTTTAAAGTGTTGAAAATCAAAGATGTTACTTTGATGTTACTAAGGTGCTCCTGACCCAAGCCATGGTGTTTTCAATCACCTCATGTACGTGTGTAAGTTGGACATAGAACAAAGAAGACTGAAGAATGATGCAATTGAATTGTGGTACTGGCGAAGAACATTGGAAATACCGTGGGCCACCTAAAGAACCAACAAATCTGTCTTGGAAGAAGTATATAGCTCCTTAGAAGCAAGGATGGTGAGGCTTTGTCTCCTGTACTTTGGGCAGGTTATCAAGAGAGACCAGTCCTGGAAAAGGGTGCTTGATAAAGTAGAGGGCCAGTGAAAAAGAGGAGGACGCTGGCTGTGATATAGTGACACAATAGCTGCAACAATGGGCTCAAACATAGGAACAATCGTGAGGATGGTATGGGACTAGGTAGTGTTTCGTTCTGTTAGTACCTAGGGTCATTATGGGATGGAACTCACTTGACAGCGCCTAACGAGTTCTCTGTTCTATTGGTTCACTGCGAGCCATAGTCAACAGTAGAGGATTTGGTTTTGGTTTTGGTTTTGGCTTTTAGGCCTGTGGTTATCATCCCTTTTAGAAACAGGGTGATTTTATTAGGTTAGTGAGACTTACAGAATGTGTCTTAAATCAGTTTCCTTTGAGATATAAAAGAGGTTAAGCAAGTAAAAAGAAACAGGAGAAGATAGATTTAGATATAAAAGAGGTTAAACAAGTAAAAAGAAACAGAAGCTAGATGTCAAGACACATGAAGCTCATCAAGAAAACAGGAAATAGAAGCTGAAGTGACAAAGTCCTTCCTCCAGAGCCAATGTTGAGAGAAACCCTTGCCCTCCAACCAGTATTCTGCATTTAAACTTCTGGCCTTCTAAACTGGGGGGAGGGGGAGAAGAATTTCTCTTTCATAGCAGCACTAGATAAATAAGACATTTTGTAATACACATGAAAAAAACTTTTTGTTTTGTTTTGTTTTTTGTTTTTCATTTTTTGGGCATCACTGCTCTCTGGTGGCCCAGGAGGCCCAGCCTTGCTGCTGGATTTGAACCTCCAACCCAGTGGGCCGCAGTCCCGCGCACAACCACTACGCCACCAGGGCTCAGCCCAAAAAATATTTTTGTATGTTTTAGGGACCACTCCTTAAAAGTGAGACTGCTGGGTGAAAGCTTGTATAATTTTGCTAAATATGCTGAAATTTTCCTCCACAGTAATTGTACCAGTTTGCATCCCTGCCAGGATGCACGAGACTGTCCAGTTTGCTCTTCCTCAAGCGGTCTTTATAAGAACCATATCTAAAGTAACCCCACACCAGAATAGATTGAATGGATCAGTGTAAACAGTGTGATCTGGGTATAGATATAAATATAGATGTGTGACTTGCCTATGAGACAGTACCATCTTTATGTGGTTCCCCGTATAATCCATAGCTCTCTTTGCTGAGATAGCCCAGCACAGTGATAATCCAGAAGCAATGAACATATCTAGTGCTCAGTACTTCATTTTTAAATTCTGCATTCTTCATTTAAAGGATCCCAAGCCCCTTGAAGAAGTTAGTGATGCCAGGAATTGGGATGGGAAATCACAAGATGATCCCAGAACATCCTGTGGTACCAGAAAACAAAGAAGTGCTAAAAAATGGCCGGTGGGGGACATATCTAAACGGCCCATGAGCCAACAAGTAGGGGCTCCCAATGACCAAAGTTGAAACTGTTGAAGCAATAAAATAAAAATTATTGATATTAGCTTATAACCTATAGGTTCCCAAATGTATTTACCATACTGCCCCCTTTCAGGAAAAAAATTATTCAGTACCCCCTGGTAACTAAAAACTTTTAGGCTGAGCCCAGGTGGCGTAGTGGTTGTGTGCAGGTCTGCAGTCCACAGGGTTGATGGTTCAAATCCAGCAGTAGCTCTCCAGGAGCAGGGCTGGACTTCCTACTCCCACCCAGGGCAGTGATGCCACAAAAAAAAAAAAAAAAGAAGAGGAAAAAAATACTAGCCCTTACAGTATAGATATCTGCTTTTACAACATCCTCCATCCCCCATCATTCCAGCTTCACCAGAGGGAGCTATCTCCCACTTTGGGAAACACTGTATAACCCATTTAATATACATTAAATAAATACATAATCAAAGATCCCTGATGACATGAGAAAATTTTTTTAATAATTGAGGAAGAGACCGGTTTCCCTTACAAAAGAATTCCAATAACTATAAATATAGAAGGAATTAAAGAAATAGAAAACCACTATTGCAATTACTATGGTAATAATTAATGCAGCTCAGATACACTGATATATTAATGGACAAAAAGTGAAGGAGAAAACAGATATATGCATGGTCTTAAAAGTATCTTCCTCAAGGTGCTTATTATTTACAAAAGGACAAATGGCACCTTTACAATGAGAAGGCCATGTAGATACTACCCTAAGCAAGAGATCAAAGTTAAACTGGTAATAATACATATGGACATCATGCTGCCCAACTTAGTGCACCAAGAAAGGCACATCATTCCTTTGGCATTCTTCTCCGGAACTCTTCTTCAGAGCCCCATCTAACCCTGAGTTAGATGCCAGCAGATATCAGATAAGTCCAAATTGAGCAACATTCCACAAAGTAACCGACCAGTGCTCTCAAAATGCCAAGGTCATGAAAGTCAAGGGAAAACTGAGAAGTTGTCACAAGTTGGAGGAGAATGAGGATAAATGACAATATAATCTGGTATCCTGGGATGGATCCTGGATCAGAAAAACACATTAGTAGGGAAAGTAGTGAAATTCAAGAAAAGTCTTTAGTTTCATCCTTAGTATCGTATCAATGTTAGTTTCCTGATTTTGAACATTATAAAACCCAAACTCCCCGCCATCAAGTCAGTGCTGACTCTTGATGAATTTCTAATGTGGGTTTCCACCACTGTAACCCTTTATGGGAGAAGAAAGCTTGATAGTTATTCTGTGGTGATAGACAATGTTCTACACCCATCTGCCAGGTGTTTTACTGTGCTATATTGTGTGGCTGTGGTGCTAGAAGTTATGAACTGACACTTCCAATAGCCATCAGGGTCACCCGTGGTGGGCAGGTTTCAGTGAATGTTGTTCAGTCAGACTCTAACCTACTCATCATAGTGGGGATGGTGCAGGATTGGGCGATGTTTTGTTCTGTGGGACATTGGGTCACCATGAGTCCGAGGCAATTTAATTGCATCTCATAACAATATATAAGATGCTAACATCAGGACAAGTTGGGTAAAGGACATGCAAGTTAGTCTCTTAATAAACATTATTTTTTTAAATTCTTAATATAAATGAGAGATCTCACATGCACCTCCTGCATTATTCTAACCCCAACTCCCCTTTCTGCCCTTATTACATATTATGTAATGTGTAATGTATATGTAATATGTATGTGCTATGTCCTTATTACATATAAGGAGGCTTCAAAAAGTTCATGGGAAAATTCTATTATCGTTTAATTCCACTTTTCCAAGAACTTTTTAAAGCACACTCATATAACAATCATGCGTGTTTACTTTCTTTTTTTAAAATGGGGCACGAAGAATAAAAGACCTTGCTATTCTGTCTTCTGAGTTACAACTAGTGGGAACTTGTGGGAGAGGGGGAAACGGGTGTGGGGTGAAGAGCTGGGAGGGGCTTGATGGCTGGAGGTCTGTCTAGTCGGCTTAGTTTTTCTATTGGAAGGGATCCTTGCCAATCTTGTTGGTGGAGGGGTGATGGTCTTCAAAGTAGGTCTTCTTTTGACCTGCAATCCAAGGAACATGGGTGCCGGCTCCTCTGTTGACCAGGCCAGCAGAAAAGTCATTGATGTTGGAGGTTTTGTGGAACCCAGTGAGGCGCCTGCTGGGCATTGTCCAGGACAGCTTTGGGGTTGTAGGCGCGGATGTGATGTTGGTGCCACTTGCTTAACCTCTTGATGAACTTCAGACCATTCTCTTTTCTCATGGCCTTGTTGCTGGAGTAGGTATGACAGCCTGCACCAGTCCAGTTCCCTGGGATGGGTTTAGCATGGAAGGCTGTTATCTTTCCAAAGTCTCCACCCATGTGGTACAGAATGAAGGGGTCCACCCAGAGATGATCTTCCATGACAATTCCTTCCCTTCTCTCTGGAACTTCCATTGGGCAGGCATGACCTCGGCATTTGTCCTGCCAATCTTGATGCCAACATACGAGCAGGCTAGGTAAGGAGCCTCTACAATATCCCTGCTGTAGGCTTTGTCTGCCCCCACACTTCAATAGTATGGACCTTGAGGTCCAGGAAAGCCATTGGAAGGCCAACCAGAGGGGTGCTTATCTATCCCCTTGGCATCCATTCTAAACCAGGGATGTTGGCTGGTGTGTCCATTATCTGTCTATAGGTGTGTCTTAAGTTGGTCTCTGCAGGCTTTTCGTTGTACTTAACGACTTCACAGAACACCAGCTTGCTTGGGTCCTTATAGAACGGGTTCCAGAACATGGCAACAGGGATGAGATACATGTCACTGTTGGAGCCTTCAGACTGGAAAGTGCTGAAGCTGTCAAAATTCCACTTAGGTAACTCTTCTACACCTTGGGCTCACAGTCCAGGGTTTGGGTTTTGCAGCATAGCCTTTCTCCAGTGCCATCGATCCAGATATGCACGGCTTGCACTTTATCACCTGTACACTGCTCGATGCCTTCGTTGAAGTGGGAGCTTGTCATGTGGCCATGGTGGAAGGTGTTCTGGGCTGCAAGCTGGCTGCAGGGAGGGCAGAGGGCAAGAGCGAGGTAAGAAGCAGAGAGGAGGAGGTCAGGTGTACCGCTTACAAGCTCGACTCTACTCCCATTCTTAGCTCTCGGTGATTACTTTCTTGCTAGACGTCTAACATTGCCACTAAACTATAAGGTCCACGAGGTCTTGTTAACTGCCTTGTTCCCAGGGTCAGTACTGACCAGCATACAACAAACTCTGCTTTCTAATCTGTGAAATCCATGAATCAATATTACCGGCTGTGACCAGGGGAAAACGTTCCTATAAAGCATCCAGATCATGAGGAGGTAGCATAGTTAGGAATATTTCCCATGTACCCAAAGGTGGAGTATGGGACACTGTTAAAACTCCCTGTGCGGGCTGAGCCCCGGTGGTGTATTGGTTGTGCGCGGGACTGCGGCCCACTGGGTTGGAGGTTCAATTCCAGCTCCCTGGAGCAAAGGCTGGGCCTCCTACTCCCACCACCTGAGGGCAGTGATGCCTAAAAAAAAAAACAAAAAACCTCCCTGTGCAAAAAAAATAGGGCCTGAGCCCTGGTGGCGTAGTGGTTGTGCACGGGACTGCGGCCCACTGGGTTGGAGGTTCAATTCCAGCAGTGGGGCTGGGCCTCCTACTCTTACCACCAGAGAGCATTGATGCTCCCCCCCAAAAAACAACAACAACAACTCCCAGTGCCTGGTTTTCTGATGGGGAAATAATTTACTACCTAAGCCTTGCTCTCAGAATCAGTGGACCCTCTCAGAGCCACTACAGAGGGACAATCCCTGGGTCCCTGCAAGATAAATTCCTGATCAGAACTTGGGCTAGGATAAGAAGAAAATCTCTTCTCCACAAACTGAATGTGGTAAGGACTCCTTGAATGCACTTCACAGCTCCTACATCCAGCAACAGATTTTAGAGAAATTACCTTAGCCTTTCCCATAACCTCCTTCATCTTACCCAGTGAACCATCAAGCAAATAACAGAGGGGTGGCAAACCGTCCTAAGTGTTTTGTGCTGTGTATTTGGGTTCCTGTCTTGAATTCTAAAGCAATTTCAGCCTGGCTTTTGTATAGTGTTTTACCACATCTGACCACATTTTACCATGGTGGAGGTCCATTATAATGGAAAGAACCTCAGACAAAGAGTCAGGGCCGTTGAGTGCCATTTCCACATGTCTGCAAGAGAGGAAGGAGACTGGATTGAGTGATTCTGTCCACTGAGTTCTGATGCTCTGGGAACTGAGGCCCTTTTTAAAAGAAAAGTTCTGCTTTTGTTTTATGTCTGGGCTGCTTCTCAGAGTTCAGGTGGCTTTGGAAGATGCCAGTCCTGGTTACAGGTGCAAGTAGAAGCTGGAGGTGAGGGCATACTGAAAGGAAATGGCTCTGAATAGCTTTGCAGAGCTTTCATTTGACCAGTTATCACAGCTGCTCTTGCAGATGTGCACACAATAGCCCCGAGGGCTAAGCGCCTCGTGGGAATTAGGCAGGTGAAATCAGGCACCTACAAGGCACTCAGACACCTTTCCGTTGAATTGAGAGATGTTTACAGGCTGTATTTTCTTCCATCCCATGTTCTCATTTATAAAAAGAAAGCCACATCTCCCTTTCCTGAACCTTGGCCTCTGAGTTTCAGGCAGCCAGCCTCCTGCTGGATCTCTGTACCACAGGAATGTCGCCAGGTCTTGATGCCCTGATTATGTTAGGACACTGGTGATCCACATCCCTCCCACCGCTGAACGAATGACCACCTCTCCTATCCAAGGGCCCTTGTCCTATTTGAGAAATATCATTCCTAATTCAAAGAAACAACCAGCGAAACACTGCAGATCCCAAAAAGGCAGAGGAACTCTTGTCCCCTTCCAGTAAGTTCTATTTTAATGTTGTACTACAGGAAATTTCATCAATTTTTGTTGTGAACCATCATTTTCCTGAAAATTTCCCACTTTGGCTGGGACAGCTAGGGTGGACAACATCCTGTGCTAGCCTCCTGGGCGGTTTATCAGTTCTGTGAACCCACAAGGTGAGAGTATGGGACTGGGCACAGTTTTGTTGAGCAAGACTCTCCCCCTAGACATGCTCTTTGCCTGCAAGACCATAGGTCCTGGCATCCACAGGTTCATGGGCTCTTCCTTCAGTCGGTCAGCATTTCCCCAGGGAGTCCCAGGCCCTGCCCAACAACCCCCCTCTACTCTCCTGTGGGCCGATGTTCAGAGCGATGCCTAGAATAGCCAGATAGGAGGGTATCTAAGACCCTCCTCACTCTGCCTCCCTCACACCTGTGCAGCCCATAGCATGGAACTGTCAGCCTTACCCTGCACATCAGGCATCTGGCCCAGCCCCCAAGGCCACTGAGTGTGCATGGAGGGTATCTGTCAGGAGGACACAGGTGTGTCCATGTTTACACGTCATCACCCAGCAAAGACCTTGATGATACCAGTCTAGAAAGGACCAGCTCCTGCCCTGTGCCTGATACCTTTGGAGTAGACTGGCTCCTAGGAAGACAGCTGATGCATACCCAGCCCCTGAAGTGTAGCCGGCCACTGACATTCTAGCACTCTCCACCCTGACCTGGGGGATAAAAGGCTATTTCCTCCTGCCCACACACATCTGCCCTCTGGCCTGCCCAGCACAGCTGCCTGCCTGCCCATCACTGGACCAAGTCCCCACTGCGAGGACAGCATGTGCTGCCCACATCCGCCTCTGGCCACACAGACTGGGACGCTTCAAACCTGACTGTGCCATGAGCCCACTAGCCAGAGAGGACTTTAAAAAAGACTCACAAACACATCATTAAAATCCCAGTGCTGGACTTTAAGGAAGATTCTGGGCGGCTTCCACCCCGGCTTTCTGAGTTCAGAGACTTGGCGTGTTAGTGATAGGAGTCTGGCGTGCCCTAGATACTCTGTCCTGGGCATTTCCGCATGGCTGGGGAGGTGCGACCTTACCCAGTTACCCCGGCCCTGCCTCTGAGCCCTGCCTATGCCTCACCCCCAGCAGGTCCCACCCTTGCCTCCACAGATTCCTCCCAGGGAGAGCTCCCCTCAAGCCCCAGTGCTCCCACATAGGCATCCACCACCCACAGCTGAGCCTGGAAGCCCAGCCCTCCACTCAGACACAACCACCATCTTGTCCTGAGCCCACTCCACCAGCCTCC
>PVJH01037873.1:0-17683 GCA_004026705.1 Nesogale talazaci | reverse complement strand
CAGAGGCTTCATTAGCTATGATCTGATTGACAGACTACACTCCACCCCTTCACTCTTAACCCTCTCACGTCCCAGATTGACACCACATGATGTTCCTGAACAGGAACTCCGCACACCCTCAGCAATGACTCCCCTTTCCTCCTCCTGCTGCCGGTAGCCACCAATACATTTCCCTTCTCCATAAAAGTCAAGTCTTAGAGCACGTGTCCATTTGTGACTGAATGAAGTCACTCAGCACAATGCTGTCCGGCTTCGCCCTGGTAGCAGTCCTCAGAACTTCATTTCTCCCTATGAGCGTGACTCCAGGGTATAGATGAAGCGCGTTTTGTCTGTTCATCCATCTGGACAGACACTTGTGTCGTTTCAGCCCTTTGGCTGACATGGTCACAATGAACTGTTGTACATGTCGAGCACTTTGTAAGGGCCAACCTGTACTCAGCTCTTTATCGACATCGCCTCTTTTTTTGTTGTTTTTTTTGGGGGGTGGGGCATCACCGTCCCCTGGAGGTGGGAGTAGGAGACCCAGCCTTGCTCCTGGAGAGCTGCTGCTGGTTTTGAACCTCCAACCCAGTGGGCCGCAGTCCCGCGCACAACCACTACGCCACCGGGGCTCAGCCCGACATTGCCTCTTAATGAAAGCATTTGCCCCTTTAACTTCTCTCCTCTATTCAAGAATCAGCTTTAGTAAATCGAAAATATCTGCTTTTGTCTTGAAGATGCTGCGTATTTCTTAGACTTCTGTTATGTAGATTAAACAAGTTCAGGTCTTCAGAATGTTGTCGATGACCTTTTACCATTCCTTTTTTCCAAACACTTCCTAACCTATGGAAAACAACTCCCTGTTAGCTGAAAGACGATTTGGGATTTTTGTGTATTGTGTATTTGTGTATTTTGTATTTTTGTGTATTCTAAACCACATATTGGGATGCTAGACTTGTGTGGTAAGATTTAGCTTGTATTCGATTAGGAACCATTTCTCAGAAAGAATCATTTCCCTGCTGCTCACCGCTCCTCAGCCACCGCTAGGGGCTTCTCAGTTTTCAGCACTTGGTATTCCTTCCCCCCGATTCCCTAATTCTTGTGTGTTTACTGCCACATGGAATATAAAGAGAAGTAGACTTCATTTTGGATCTTTCATCTTAGGACCAGGCCTGGAGAACGTGTGTAGCGAAGACCTCAGCAGATATTCTTAAAATGCTGTGTGACATTCGGAAAGGTAACGTCTCCTTCTCTTCCTTGATTTTGTGCTTTCCTTTTGGAAGTAAGTGCCACAGGAGCCCCCAACAGCCCCCACCCCTTGCCAGACTCTGACTCCATCGCAGCTAGTACTGTCTGCCTTCAGGAGCAGCCCTCTGGGCCTCCTCGTTCTTGTGATCCGACTGCAAGAACAGAGGCTTCTCATTCAGCCTGACATTTATTCACATGCTTTAACCAGATTTGCTGGATCCTGTTCTCCTGGCCCATTTCCCTCACTTTCTCAGGGATTATGACCAAGGATGAAAACCCCTCGAGGCTTGCGCTAAACCCCACAGTACAGTCTCACTCTGCGGAGTGAGGGGAGCAAGGGTGTGTTTCAGAAGTACTGCCAGTTCCCGTGAACCCACACACTCCCGTTTCTGCCTTCAGGGAGAATAGGGCACATTTTGTGCTTCCGTTCTGTTGTTTCCGTAGCTGAAAGCGGATACTTAACACTGCAGATCAGTGTGCCAAATCTCATTCACGGGTCACTCTATTAAAGCTCTGCCAGGGTGGGCCGTTTGCATGGCAGCTCAGACCTAAAACAAACAAGCAAAACATGTTACTTACAGACAATCTCTCGAAGAAGGATGAATGTGAAGAAGACTTGAGCCTGTTCAGAACCGCTGCCAACTTGCAGGTAAAGATGCTGAGCTGTATTCAACTGTCGGCTGGCCATCTCCGGCTCTTCTGGAGCTGGTCCGTAGCACAGACATCGTGTACGTGTAATTTCACCTCCTCGCAATCCCAGATGACGGAGCAGAACTCCCACCCCGTGGGCTGGCCTGGGCTTTGTGCGGTCTTTGAGAACAGAATGCCAGCCAGTTCGTCCTTACTCAGAGCCTGTGGGTGGATTTGAACTGCTCATCTTTCCACTAGCGACCATTGTGCTTAACCTTTGTGCCATTAGCCTCCCTGGTTTTCTGTTTCGACTCGTCCTTCTTTCCTGCCCCTTCCTGCCTTCTAGGACCTATCCCCCGGGCACATGCTGTCCCGTAAGCTCTTATGGTTGGTGATTCTACAGAGGGCGTACCTCCCTGGGGATCTTGTTTATCTTGTAGGTCTGTTTACATATTTCTTTTTTGTTTGTTTAACATTTCTTTTTTTTTTCTGATTTATCATTTTATGGGGGACTCTTTCTAATCTTATAGCAATCTATCATTCAGTTGTATTAAGCACACGAATACATATGTTGCCATCAAGATTTCCTCTCAAACAGACCTTGGTATCAGTTCCTCTTCCCCAACCCCCCCTCTCGTGAGTCCTTGAGCAATTACATATTATTATTGTCCTTTCGCATCTTACACTGTCCATTGTCTCTCTTCACCCACATTTCTGTTATTCATCCCCCTGTGGGTGGGGTGGGCTATGTATACAACTTTATGATAAGTGCCCCTTTCCGCTGGCCCCTCCCCGCCCCCATGCAGTGGTTCTTAACTTTTTGGTTTTGTGTATTTTGAAATTCAGTTAAGAATTTTTTTTAAAGGTCATTTCATTGGGGCCTCGTACAACTTTTACCATAATCTATCGGCTCTTAGAACTCATTTCGATCCATACATCAGTTGGATCAGACATATTTATATTTATGTTGCCATCATTCTTTTCTAGACATTTGCTTTCTATTGAGCCCTTGATATCAGCTCTTTTTTTCCCTTCCCCTCCTGGGGCCCCTTGATGAATTATAAATTATTATTATTTTCATATCTCACACCAACTGCTGTCTTTCCCCTTGGTTTTTGTTCTTCCCCCTGGAGGGAGAGGTGTGGTTATGTGTTGATTACTGTGATTGGTTCTTCCTTTCTCCCCTCCTTTCCCCTTCTTCCCCCTACCCTTCTGAAATTCACTTTAGTCCCAAGGTTTCCCAGGCTCAAGAGGGAATCATTCATACAACAGAATTGATACACGAGTTGCCCTTAACATCCACACACGCGGGGCCCTTTTTTGTGGCTTCTAGTAGAGAGGGAGGGCACTGTGAGTGAGCATGACGTCTCCGCCAGCATACCGCTAGCCAATACCACTCACGCGTTCTTATATTTGTTTGGGGTCAGTAGTCTTTCTGCATAATGCACCTTCTTCATCAAAAGTTTGCATAATTCCAGGTGGAATCATTTGCTTCACACTCTTAGATGATTTTACAGATACCGACTCCCCCGTAGCCACTACCATTGAGTTCGTTCTGACTCAGTGACCCCATAGGACAGGGCAAAATTGCACCTGTGGGTCTCTGAGACTGTACACCTTCACTGGAGCAGAACGCCACATGTTTCTCCCTCAGAGCAGCAGGAGATTCAAACTGCTGACCTTGTGGTAAGCACCTTAACTTGTGACCGCCACCAGGGCTGCCCCATAGACTATGCCAATTAAGTTTACAAATCTCTATTTATGAAGTCTGTGGAAGGACCTAGAAAAAAGGGGACTTACATAACGTTAGGGAGAGCAGGTCGTGCACGTGCACGAAATTATGCATGCAACCATCAAATTCTGGTGAAAGCAAATAAAAGTGAAATGCCGAGAAAGCGGTCTCAGTATGCCAAGTGACTAGACACCATTAAATGCCCACTCGGGTACCAGCCCAGGCCTAGTCCGCATCACCCTAAAGAAAGGACAGTCTGGCCCCAAGATCAACAGTGACTTTTTAAAATCATTTTATTGGGAAATCATACAACTCCTATCACAATCCATACATCATTTGAACCAGGCATGTTTGTACATATGTTGCCTTCATTCTTTTCTAGACATTTACTTTCTATTGAACCCTTGATATCAGCTTTTTTTTTTTTTTTGGGGGGGGGGATTACAGTCCTACTCATAACCACTGTGCCACTGGAACTTTTTTTTTTTTTAAATTGGGGGCTCATGCAATTCTCATCACAATCCATACATACATCCACTGTATGCAAAGCACATTTTTGCAAAGCACATTGTTCCCATCACAATTCTCAAAACATTTTCTTTCTACTTAAGCCACTGGTTTCAGCTCCTCATATTTCCCTTCCCTCCTTGCTCCCCACTCCCCAATAAACCAGTAATTTACAAGTTATTATTATTTTGTCATCTCTTACAATGTCTGATATGTCTCCCTTCACCCACTTCCCTGTTGTTCTTACCCCAGGGAGGAGCCCAAATACAGACCCTTGTAATCGGTTCTCCCTTTCTACTTCACCTTCCCTCCACCCTTCCGGTATTGCCACTCTCACCACTGGTCCTGAAGGGATCATCTGTCCTGGATTCCGTGTTACCGGTTTCTATCTGTCCCAGTGTACATCCTCTAGTGTAGCCAGATTTGTAAGATAGAATTGGGAGCATGATAGCTGTGGGGAGGAAGCGCTTAAGAACTAGAGGAGTGTTATATATGTCATTGTTGTCACACCGTACCCTGACTGACTCCTCTCCCTGCGCCCCTTCTGCCAGGGGATGTTGCTTCTACAGATAGGCTTTGGGTCCCCAATCTGTGCTCCCCCGATATGATTTCAGGTCTTTACACCTGATACCTGATCCCTTGGACATCCCATGGTCACACAGGCGGGTGTGCTTCTTCCATGTGGGCTTTGCTGCTTCTGAGCTAGGTGGCCGTTTGTCTGCCTTCAAGCCTTTAAGACCCCGGACCCTATATCTTTTAGTTTCCAAGTTTTCTGTCGTGATGGTGACCTGCCTAAGTTGTACAATCAGGCCTGGGGTGCATGCTTTCGTGGGAGCATCTTGGGTGGAGTAGGGAACGGTGGGCAGGGACTGTTCACATGGGCTCCACAGAAGAGACCTGTCACCCTTGTCTTGCCGGCCATGGCCCCAGGAGAACTTCGGGGTCTTCCTCCCATTCGAAGACTACAGCAGCCGTTCCCTGGTGGCTGATGTCCAAGAGCAGTACATCCGAGCTCAGGAAGCCGCCCAGGCACAGCAGCAGCCGCAGCCGCCGCCACCGCTCAGGAGGCCCCCCAACCCCCCCCCAGCCGAGACACAGAGCCGGCGCCCAGGCTCAAAGCTGCACGGGCAGGCGCTGGCGCTGCAAGTGTCTGAGCAAGAGCTGGAGGCCGAGCTGACCCTGAGGGCCCTCAGCAAGGGCAGAGTGCAGACCGCGCTACAGAAATGCAGGTCAGTGTCCCCGCTTGTCCCTGCCCGGCACAGCTCGGGGCTGGCTTTCCTCGTCACCCAAATGACTGTTGGTTTCTTGTCCTAAGAGCCTATTTTCAGCATCTGCAGCAGAAAGCAGCCACAGAGAAGGCAAGTCCTAGATAGGGCAAAGACAACTGGTTGTCTTGGCATGGTCCTACCAGAAACATGGCTAGCAGGCACCTTTGAAGGCCGAAATGTATTTGCTCACAGTTCCAGGGCCTAGAAGTACCCATCACGGTCTCAGTCCTGTCAGTGCCTCCTCATAGTTAGGGCCACCAGGTAGGGCTTCAGCCACGTTTCCTGGCAAACGAGTGAGTCAGGACGGTGATCATTTGCGGGCTGCTCCATGTCTCCAGTGAGGACATTTCATGGAATGATGATGGTGAATGCTCCATGGTGATCCAAAACAGGCAGCTGGGTTTCCCTCTTCTTCTAACTGCAAGGAGCCTGTGTTCGTCTGGATTGACTAGAGAAATAAATCCAGGGACGCTTGGTGTGTATAACAGAGCGGTTTATATCAAAGAGTAAGTGTATGTTAAGAAAGCATCCCCCCCCAAAAAAAAAAAAAGAAAGAAAATAGCCCAGCCCACTCCGGATCAAGTCCATAAGTCCAGTATTCGCCTATGTGTCCAGTACCTGTTTGTAACACGCAATACATGCCACGAGGCAGAATGCAGGAAGATCACAGGCCAGTGGGTTGGAAGTCTTGTGGCTGCAGTGGCGGTGGAAGCCTTTCAGGGCTGGCGTGGGTCTCCACGTGGCTCCTCCAGCCCCAGGACTGTGCTTCCATTGGGGGTCTCCAAGGGGCTTGTTAGAAGGAAGAAAGAGTCTCTGTGTGTCCCGTCTCTGGTGAGCTATTCATCTCCATAACGGCTCCAAAGGCATCAAGCTGCAACCTGATTGACAGGCTAGACCCCACCCCTTTGCGAGTTGACAAGCGCTGCTGCAACTGCCGCAGAGCGCTCGTGACATAGTGGGCTAAATGCTGGGCTGCCAACCACAGGTCAGCAGTTTGAGGCCACCAAATGGCTCCTCCGGAACAAGATCAGGCTTTCTGCTCCCCTAGTTACAGCCTCAGCATCCCACAGGGACAACTCTGCCCTGTCCTATAGGGGGCGCCGTAATTCGGAATGTACTCAGTGACCATCAGTTATTTTCCTTTCATCCTGCTAATGCCTGCTTCCCCCACAGAGACGCCTTCACGTATCACTGCAACACCAGCTCTGGGAAGTTGCTCTTCTTGACGGTTCAGAAGCTCTGTCATATGTTGGCGAATGACGTCCCGATGGTGGTCCCCGAGGGGATGGATCTTCCTTCAGAGATCCACGTCTTAGCCTGCCAAGCCGTCACCATCTGCAGCCCAGGTGACCAGCTCCCTCCTGCCCAGTTTTAAATGGTGTAGTGCATTTCCTCCCTGCCTCTGTGCAATTGGACAGGCAACCACAGAGCAGGCCATCCTGTCATGTCAGGCCTCCAAATCTGCAGGTTCCATGACTGGGAGTGTTTGGGGGGTGGGGGGGAGGGTAGATGAGAACTTGGCACCTACAAAGAAACTCAGCAGTCATCACAGTCAAAGGCCAGCTGAGTGTCTCTTTTGTATTGAGGATTCTGAACCATCGAGAGGCCATTGAAATGCAAGGGAGGACATGGGCAGGTTATGTAAATTATTTATACACTTTCGTATCAAGGTCTTGAGCGTTTGTGGATTTCTGCACCGAAAGGTGTTGTGTTAGTCCGGGTAGACGAGAAAAACAAATTTATAGACACGCATATGGATATAAAGGAAAGGTTTATATACAAGAGGCATGAAACATTGAGAAAGCATCCCAGTCCAGTCCAAGGTCATAAGTTCGATATTAGCCTATATGCTCAAAACCAGTCTATAAAGTCTCCTTCCAACTCACGAAGCAGTAGAAGCATCCCGGCACTGGCAGGGGTCCCCTCATGTCTCCTCATTTCCAGGGCACAGAGTCTATCAGTAGTATCCATTGGCGGTAGAAGCCTCTCAGTGCTGGCAGGGGTCTCTCTGTGGCTTTTCCGGCTTCAGAGGTCTGGTTCCATCAGGGTAAGGCCGTGTGACCTTACCAGCTCCTCTAGTCTCCAGAAATCAGGATTGATCAGCATGCTGTCATCTCATCTTGTCTGTAGTTCGTCTCTCAGTCTTTCTTCTCCAGTTGGGAAATGCTTCAAGACTTCCCAGAATTCTCAGGAGAAAGCCATGCCCACACAGAGAGGCCTCATTGGCTACTCTTTGACTATCTCCAGATTGACAGGCTAGACTCCACTCCTAGACTCCCAAACATGAAATTGACACACGAGTACATGACTGCCACAGGTGTCCTGGCACTATTCTCCCACTCCAAAGACTTTTGGAGGGTCACCTTTCTCTCCTCTTTGTGAAGGAAGCTTATAACTGGTGCTCCTCGGGGACGTGATGCTGTCCTTGCAGGCGTGTAATTGTGTTTACTCTCATGCTGCCGTTCTCAAGGGCCATCGAATCGGCTTTGACGCATAGTGACACCCCCCCCCACACACACACACACACACATCAGAATAGAACGAAGCGCCACCCGGTCCTGCACCAGCTTCATAATGGTTATGCCTGAGCTCATGGCTGCACCACGGTGCCAGCCCACCCGTAGAGGGTCTTCCTCCTGGTTGCTGACCCTCCTCTTCCCAGCGTGACGTCCTTTTCCCAGGCTCGCTCTTCCTTGCACTGCGAATTCCCTTGCTTCCTCAAGTCTGCGTTTCCTCTCAAGCTAAGCGGAAGACTATGATGGAACAGCAGTCAAAGGTGCTCAGAAACCTTTCCGTCTGCTTCTTGGCTTTTCTTAGGATCTGAACTAGGAAGGTTTGTCAAAGGCTGTTTTTGCCCGATGGATAGTGAGCATACATGCGATATTAACATATAATTCTTTTTTTGTGTTTTTCTCTTTCAGATTTCTTACTAGATGCTTTGGAACTTTGTAAATACACTCTAACAGCTGTAGAACTTTCCAGGCAGTGCCAAATGGATGACTGTGGGATCCTGACAAAAGTAAGCCGCTTTGGGATTTCTTTTCCTTCACCCCATTAAAAACTGCTGGCATTGGGGACCCACAGCCCATCTGCAGGTAGCAGACATTCTCTTACAGAAAGGTCACAGGGAGGAGATGAACCAGCCAGGGTTCAGTGTAGCAGTGATGAAGCATACAGCTTTCTCGTAGGTCTTCAATGCTTCCTCCCCAACTCTGCCCCCCTATTACCTTCATCCCAATTCTACCTTACAAATCTGGGTAGACCAGAGTATGGACACTGGTACCGTTGTCACCTGCAAGGCCAGATAATGCTGAGAGTCTTCTCCTAGTTCCCTGTTCATGATAAAAAGTGAGGCCCTGCCTGCTAGCTACGAACTACAGAAATGATTCCTGAGAGTATAGTTGTAGGCCCTGCTACCTCCTGAGACCGGCCTCAGACTTGACAATTTTTAGTGTTCTGTTGGCTTGTTTGCGGTCAGCAGTGCTTTTCCGAGGTTGCCTTGGACCTGAGTGAATATAAAATATCTACTCATGGCTCCCCAAAGTGTAAATTCCAGAGCCAAAAATCTATATTTTCCATGTATCCTGATTTCAAGCCGGACACCGCCACGATGGTCTGTTTTGCACGACTGTGGCCTCCTCACTGGTATACCTTCTACTTAAAAACACTCCTTTCTTCCTTTGACCCCGAGTGAGTAAATTGGTCGTGATGCCCCAGAGTCAGAGGCCTGCATTTCGGGTGACAAGCTCAACTCCAGTTCTACAGGACAGATTGGAACTGTAATCTTTACTGAAGCCGACTGCCCCATTTTACACCCCTGGGGTGTAAACGAACTGGTAGATTCGAAACACCAACCACGAACCCCTGTGCCACGGGGGCCCTGCTTGCACTTGGCTGTCCCAACTGCATTGGGCATGGATACGGGGGGCTCTTGTTCGCTTGCTGAAGGTGGGCCCCAGTTGATCCTGTCTTTGCTGAGGTCTTTGCTGTCTGCTTTGCTTCTCAGACTTCTTTTGGAACGCACAAAGATCCTTACGAAGAGTGGTCTTACGGCGACTTTTTCAGCGAAGATGGAATTGTCCTTGAGCAGCAGATGGTGCTCCCTGTCATTTATGAACTGATTTCCTCCCTTGTGCCCCTGACTGGTCAGTGCCCTTTGGGGGACTATTTTGTCTGTCTGTCTGCAACATGGATGTTTGAAATGTAGAACCTGGGAACTAGAACTACACCCAATACATGGAGGAGCCTAACAGGCCCAATGTTGACCAAAAGAATGAATGGGCACGAGGGGCTGAGCCCTGGTGGCGTAAGTGGTTGAGTGCGGGACTGCAGCCCGTGGGCTTGGCATTCAAATCCAGCAGCAGCTATCAGGAGCGGCACTGGGTAGCACCCACGACCATCTGAGGCAGTGATGCTCCCTCCCCCCCCCGCCAAAAAGAAAGCAAGTTAAAAAAAAAAAAGAATGGGCACTAGCTGATCCCATTTACATAAAGTTCAAAAACAGCCTAGAGTATGCCATACTGGTAGAAGGCTGGGTCTGGTGACTCTTGGGGAGAGTTCATAGGTAAGGACCAGAGGGGGCCGCAGGGGCTTCTGGGACTTTGGACAGACTTTGTCTCTTTAACTAGATGCTGCTCCCTGGATACATTCGGCTTGTGTAAATCTACCATGCTCTAATTTTTGTCGTGAATTGATTTTTTTCTTGATGGAATTCCTGGGTGCTGCAAATGGTTAATGCCCTCAGCTGAAAATAACAGTTTTACTTTTTTTTTTTTTTTTTTGCATCACTGCTCTCGGTGGTGGGAGTAGAGGCCCAGCCCCACTGCCGGAATTGAACCTCCGTCCCAGTGGGCCGCAGTCCCGCGCACAACCACTATGCCACCGGGGCTCAGCCCCACTTTTTTTCTTTTTAAGTAGCTGTTTGCACTAGGACATTATTTGATAGTAGCACAATATTTCAATGTGTTTCAGTGCCTGAGAGTCAGTTGGGACTCTTGGTCACCCGGTATACAGCCAGCCAAACACAGCCTTCCCGGTGTCTCCTTCACAGTGCACACTGCATAGACACCATTGTTGCAGCCACTCTGCGGTATTTATCTAGAGCTGCCGACAGGCACTTTCTTTTTGTTTTTGTTTTGTTTTTTTGGGGGGGAGCATCACTGCCCTCTGGTGGTGGGAGTAGAAGGCCCAGCATTTGCTCTGGTGGAGTCGCTGCTGGAATTGAACCTCCATCCCAACGGGCCACAGTCCCGTGCACAGCCACTACGCCACCAGGGCTCAGCCCGACAGGTACTTTCTAAGAGGCATTTTACTTAATGTCACCTAGTTCGTTGTTCTCTCTCGTAGAAAGTAAGCGACATGCCTTGGATTCTACCAGTTTGCCGTACTGCTCGTCAAGTCAAGGTAAGCAGCTTGAGGCCTGCCGCTCACTGGAATCCCACTGACCAACCCTGACTTCATGTTCCGACAGTAACAGTCTAGGCCTTGTCGTTTCCTCCAGACCGCCTTGGTGCTCAACCTTCCTACCGCCGCCACCCTTTCACACAGGTCCTCATGTTGTGGTAAAGCCACCCCCCTCAACCATAAAATTATGTTTATTGCTACTCCATCTTGTCACTCTGCTGCTGTTATGAATCGGGCGACCCCAGTGAGAGGGGTCGTGACCCATAGGTGGAGAACCGCCGCTCCAGAGGCTCAGAAGATTGCACAGTTTGGCCTGTTGTGTTACTTTCTCCTCCGTGATCCTGTGCCTGAGTGGTGGCTGTTCTAATGGAGCAGCGGCTTTGATCCCTGGAAGCCAGGGAGGCCCTCGTTGGTCCCTGGTGAGGGTCTCAGCTGCTGCCCAGAATTTGGGCAGCTCCCAGGCACCCTGCTTCTGTAAGGTCACGAACTTGGCAGCTCCATGGAGCAGCCCTCTCTGCACTCGAGTTCGGGGTCAAGCCCAGGGCAACCAAGGGCAGCATAGACATACACAGCTCGATTCACATGGGCAACCAGCCCTGAGTGCTCTCATTTTATTATCTGTTTGTTTGTTAACCTTTTGTTGTTGTCGGTAACAGAGAACATTCACTGAACATTTACCACCCTGCCGGAGGAACCCTGGTGGCGTAGGGAGTTCCTCACGGGGCTGCTAACCTCCAGGTCATTGGTTCAGATCCACCAGGCACCCTGTGGAGAAGGGCAGGGCTTTTTGCTTCCTGTAAAGTTTACAGCCTTGGAAACCCAGTCCTAGTCTGTCCTAGAGGGCCACTATGAGGCAGAATTCAATGGATGGCAGTGCTCTTGGGACAGAAGTTTGTTAGCTTTATCTGGTGGAGTGGGTGAGGTTCACAGAGTCGCCGCTCACTTTGACATTCAACAGTTCATACGCATTTGGGGGCATCTCTTTCATTGTCCCCACAATGTGCCGTCACCGGTCCCTCTTGTTCTTTGCGCTTCCTCTCTCCGTTCCTCCTCCACATCTTATCCTTCTGGGTTTGGCCCTCGGGTAAATACTGTGGCTGCTTTGAGCCCCGGGTTGAGCAGTCTGGTGGGGGGGCGGGGTGCCTCCAAAACCACATGCACTGCCATCTAGAGGATTCGGACTCACAGCGACCTACTCTCATACGGAGCAGAACAGCCCCCCTTGGTTTCGGAGCCTGTAAGTCTTGCAGGCTCTGGAGTGAGCAGCTGGAGGTTTCGAACTGCAGTCCTTGCAGTTAGCAGCCCAGCAGGTAGCCAGCCTGCTTTCCCAAGGGTCCCTGTTGTTCTCTTACAGACCTTCTTTCATCTCTGCCCCCAGCTCTCAGCAGTCACCTGCACTGAAGTGCCCCATCCCTGGGAACATTTCCCAGCACTCTTATCTTCCTGGGTTGAAACAAAACTCTCACTATTAAAATTCTTGTACTCAGGATATATTTATCCCCTCCCAGGAGACTGCCTCGTGCTGCCAGTTATCAGCTCCATCTCTGCCCTGCTTCAGAACCTTCAGGAATCCAGCCAGTGGGAGCTGGCTCTCCGATTCGTCACCAGTTCGTTCGGCACCTGCCTTCAGCACATGATGTCCAACTTCATGAATGACAGCTTGAGTGAAAAGGTAGAGTAGCGAGAACACATACTTCAGCTCTCTAGAAGACAAATAATGAAAAAAAGCCTCACCCTAAGAAAAACCAACCCACTCGTCAGGTCAGACAAATATGTGTGGTGCGGCTATGAAGATTCAAACGTGGTGCATAGTGCTGACATGCGGGCACCTGCTCTCGCATCTGTGCGCCCGCCCGAGCGCTCTGTCGTGTGAGTGAGGAGACTTCGGGAGTCAGATAACTGACGGCCCCTTTCAGGCCATCAGTGTGGGAGCTGCGGTCTCAGCCCCGCTCTGGGCATTCCAGCACAGTGTCCAGCCGGCCACGAGAGGCCAACAGATGTGTTTGCTGCTGTCGTAGTTGCCGTAGCCCAAAGGACTATCATTTTCTCTGCTGACCGCATTATATACTCGAGAAGGAAATAAAATGATGGCCCCTGGAGTCATCCTAAAGCCAGGCAGGAGTACAGCAGGACAGGCCTGCCCTGAGCACTGTGCTCCTTGAAGAACTGCCGCAGTCCGATTGGCAGCAGGAGCTGGGAACCCGAGAGAGACTCCTTTGGGGTAGTGAGTTGATGGTCGTGAGGGAGAACCGAGAGAAGCCGGGTGAGATTGTCTGCACAGTTCCAAGAACATAATTGCCCCTGAATGGTGCAGAAAGGGTTGGATTGATGGATGTTGTGTTGTGTATAATCTCAGCAGTAGCAAAAATAAATTATAGTCAGGAAACTCCAGAAGACAAACTGCCATTGATAACTTGCTTAGGGAGCTAGTCTGCAAGAGGATTGCCTTCCTTTCTAAGTCCCCTTGATGTTTATTACTTATTACTATTTTTTTTTTTAGTACAACTTGAGGCATAACTTTCCTATAAAAGGTGCGCACATTTTAGGGGTACCCATCAATATACCCAGCTTCTCACCATTACAGTCAAAACATCGGTAAAAGCTTCTTTGGACTCTCTCCCAGTCAACTTCTCCCAGACCCCACATTCTATCACCAGAGACATAGCCAGCCTTTTTTTTCATCGTGTGGACATCAAAAATTCCCTAATATTTACGAGCTGACTTCAGATTGACACAGAAGAAAGAGTGACCTACCTGAAGATTTTTTGACGTGTGTTTTTATCTTTTCCTTTCCCCCAGTTGTTTGGCGAAGCCATGTTGGTTAAGTCAAGGAGCGTTGTTCTGGACCTGAAAGAGAGGGCAGTTAAATTTATCCGGGGGAATGCCGTGACACTCTTAAACAAAGTGAGTATTTGTTCCGGGTGAGCTTTCTCTGCCTTCTTCCTGGACAGCCTTGCCTCCTGATCCAGGACGGCGCTTGTGCTCTGTGCAGAAGCTTCCAGAGTGTGTTGTCATTGTGAAGTGCTGTCAGGGGGTTCCAATGCACGGTGCCCCTGTGAACAGCAGGATGAACCCCTGCTCACTCAGACCTGTGCCTTCCTCACTGTGGGTCTCGTGTGTCTGCACCCGTGGTTGCCCCCACTTTGTCATTCCGCCTTGGACGCCAGCACAGACGGTCTGCCTTGCACGTTATGTGCTTTAACAGACCACAGATAGGAAGTTGGGAGGGGGGTGGGCGGGCAGGGGCCTGTGTTTCTGGGGAGAAAGCACTTACAGGAGGAGCAGGAAAATAGTTGCACACCTTGCAGAAGGTAACCAGCACTGCTGAACGGTGCATGTGAAGGCGTGGGTTCATGTGTGTTCTGTGTATGTTCTCAACAGCATCAAAAGCCCAACAGAAACTTTTTTAAATGACCAAAGTCAGGCCAGTGGTACTGGAACAATAACTTTAGCTAACACTTGGCCACACATACAGAAACTCCACAGAGTGGTTTGAATAAACAGAAATTAATTTTCTCAATTGCACAGGTTTGAAGTCAGAACTCGGGGCACCCACTCTGAAGAAAGGTGCTCTTTCTCTCTCTTGTCCACTCAGGGGCAGTCTTTATCTCTGTGGGCTTCTGCTCCTGTTTCCTTGTTGACCGTCATGGAGTGTGGTTTATCCTCTGTTTATCCTCTCTTTTCTGTGCCTCCGTGCCTTTTTATGTTTCTGTGATGGTTGGCTTACGACACACCAGATATTGGCTTGGTCTCCTTAACATAAAGAAATCCTTGGGATAGGCGTTTGTGACTTTCAAGGTACAGTTTTGAGGACCGCATTTGGGTCCATAAGAGATCTGTAATGGAATGGAATGTTGAATACCTTCTAGACCCCTGGCTCTGCTTGAAAGAACCCAGCTGCCGTAGTTGGTTATGCAGCAGGCTGCCGCCCTTAAGGTCAACAGTTTGAACAAGGCAGCCACCCCGTGGGTGAAAGATGAGGCTCTGTGCTCCTGTAAAGATGTGCAGCCTGAGAAATCCTCGGGAACAAGTCTCCTCCGCCCTAGAGGGTCACTGTGGGTCGCTCTGAGTCAGAATGGACTTGATGGGTGTGCGTTTTGCCTTCAACTCCGTGTTGACTATGAAGAATTAGCTTATTTTACTGCTTGGTCCTGCAGGTATTCAACTGTCGCCTGGTGGACCTGGACTTGGCATTGGGCTACTGCACCCTCCTCCCCCAGAAAGAAGTGTTTGAACACCTGTGGAAGCTCGTAGACAAAGCATGGCAGAATTACCACAAGATTTTGGTACAACTGAAAGGAGCATGTGCTGGTCCCTGAACACCAAATAGGAAAGATGGAGGCCCAGAAATAAGTTGGCTTGACTAGTTTAAGTCTTTAAGGATCAGAAGAAGGAGGCTTTGCTAACTCCCCTGGTTCTGCCCACTCTTCCCTTATCAGTTACATTGTGGGGCCCGTATACCTGCCATAAGCTCTGCTCATACCAGAGAAGGACGAGGCGCTATGGTTTTTAAAATCTGCACACGGATACAAAACATGCTTTATGTACTCATGTTTGAAATCCTGGCTCCGAGAGCTAGGTTTTTGTTTCAGTTTGTTTCCTATAGGACAAGTTCAAAGGATTCTGTAGGAAAAGCTGCTTTTCAGTATGGCCCCTAAACAATTTTGCCTTTTGTGAGAGTTTGGCCTGTAGGATAATTAAAACCTGGCCTTCTGTTTTGTTTTTTTTTCTGACCCGGGGGGGGGGGGGGGTGTAGCCATCCCTGCCCTCTGGTAGCAGTAGGAAGCCCAGCCTTGCTCCTGGGGAGATGCTGCTGCTGGATTTGAACCTCCTACCCAGTGGGCCGCAGTCCCACGCACAATCATTACGCCACCGGGGCTCAGCCCACTGGCCTTCTTCGAATGAAGGAGAGCCAGGTTCTACTTACGGCACCTTATGGAAAGCTGACTGGCCTGAATGTTCCGTAAGAAGGAAGAGACTGCAGGAAGCTCTGGAGACCCCGCTCCTCCCGCAGAGAAAGGTTTCCCTTTTGTTGTTGGGTCTTCTCCAAGAGGTGCGTTAGAACTCACCCTCCTCCCGGTTGCATTTGTTTTCATGATTTCAGGCGATATCTCAGGTGGGTTCTGAGCTGGCCAGACTCTACCAGCAAAGAGAAATGGAGCTGAAGTTCTCCGAGCTCTGTACCGATGCCCAGTGGGGTGTCCGCCTCAGCAAGCTTGGGGTGAGTATTCTTGGTGCTGCAGAGAGCTTTCACCTTGTTGGAACGTTTAAAACAAAATCTCTATCTCTTCATAGCCTTTGATTTGCTCATTGACGTTGCCTTGATGAGTAGACACCTGGGGCTTTCCCATAAATAAGGATCTTTGCCTCGTTCCCTTATTCTTTTGTTTTTAAAGTGGTGAAAGGAGGCTTGATAAAAATATTTAGAACACTTTTTTAATAATCATTTTATGGGGCACTCTTATAAATCTTATAACAGTCCATCATTTATTTGCATTAAGCATGCTTGTACATATGTTGCCATCAACATTTCCAAAGCAATTTCTTTCTACCTGAGCCCTTGGTATAGCTCCTCTTTTCCCCTCCATCCTGCACCCTCTCACCCTCATGAATCCTTAGTTATATATTATTGTTGTTTCATCGTGTTCATTGTCTCCCTTCACCCACATTTCTGTTACTTATCTCCTTGGGGCTGGGAAGGGCTATATAGCCAAAGACTTGATTTTTTAAAAAAATTTTTAAAAATTTTTTATGGGGGCTCGTACAACTTATTACAATCCATCCTTCCATCCATTGTGTCAAACACATTTGTACATCTGTTTCCCTCATCATTCTCAAAGCATTTGCTTTCAACTTGAGCCCCTAGTACCATCTCCTCATTTTTCTCTTCCCTCCCAAGACTTGGTAATTTTATCTGGTTGACTTTCTCTCTCTCTCTCTCTCTCTCTCTCTCTCTCACACACACACACACACACACACAGTTGTTAGTTGCAGCTGAATCACTGCCAGCTGATAGCAACCCCAGTTTCAACAGAAATGTTGCCCAACACAGCCCACATGGACGAAGCACACCAGCCTGCGTGATCATGAGGGGTCAATAGGATCAGATGTCAGGCATCAAAGACCCAGAACAAAAAAATCATGTCACTGTGAATGAGGGGTGTGGAGTGGAGACCCAAAGCCCATCTGTAGGCATCTGGACATCCACTTACAGAAGGGACGAGGGGGAGCTCCCAATAAAATGATTCATTTAAAAAACTTAAAAAGGGAGGGGGAAAGAGGAGCTTATACTAAGGGAAATATACTTATACTAAGTAGAAAATATTTGGAAATGACTGTGGCAACATATGTACAAATATGCTTGATACAAATGATGTATTGAATATTATAAGAGTTGTGGGCTGAGCCCTGGTGGCGTAATGGTTGTATGCGGGACTGCGGCCCACTGGGACGGAGGTTCAATTCCAGCAGTGGGGCTGGGCCTCCTACTCCCACCACCGGAGAGCAGTGATGCCTCCCCCCCAAAAAAAAAGAGTTGTAAGAGCCCCTAATAAAATCATTGGGAAAAAAAAAAAGAAGAAGAAGGGATGAGGGGAGGAGATGATCCAGTCAGGGTGCAGAGTAGCAGCAATGAAACATATGACTTTCTTCTAGTTCTTTAATGCTTCCTCCCTCCTACTCCTACCACTTTCATGACTCCAATTCTACCTTACAAATCTGACTACATCAGAGCATGTACATGGGCACAGACACGAGCTGGAAACACAGGAATTCCAGGAAAGATAAACCCCTCAGGACCAATAATGAGAGTAGCCATACCAGGAGAAGGGGAAGCTGGGGACAGAGGGAGAACCAGTCGTTAATGATCTATCTATAGCCCTTTTCCCAGGGGAGTGGACCACAGAAAAGTGGGTGA
>PVJH01037871.1:0-17582 GCA_004026705.1 Nesogale talazaci | reverse complement strand
GGTGATGGTGGTGTGGTGGTGGTGGTGGTGGTGGTGATGGTGGTGGTGGTGGTGAAGTGCCTTCCAGTCATTTCTGGCTCATAGTGACCCAGTGCACAACAGAACGAACCCCCTTAGTCTTCAGAGCAACATCTTTGCTTTTCACCACTTCAGTGAGACCTTGTGCTGCGGCAGACTTACCCAATTCAGTGTGTCTTCTCATCTCTTGACAGCTGTCTCCAGGAGGCTGACTGTGGTTCAAGCGAGAGAAGAGTTCTTGACAGCTGCAGTGCTTTTCTCCATTTTCCTGATCTAACCTATGGGTCCCGTTATGAGGATCTGCATTTTCGTTACACTGAGTTATGGTCCAGACTGAAGGCTTTGGTCCTTGATCTTTATCTCCAAGTGCATCAACTCCCCCTCCCTTTCACCAACCAAGGTTGTATCATCTCCATACCAAAGGTTTTAATCAGTCTTTCTCTGATCCCAATACCACATTCTTCTCCATACAATCCAACTTCTCTGATTATTTGCTCTGTGTGGTCGTTGTGTAATTTCATGTCAACTTGATAATTAAATGCAGGGGTGGAGTCTCGCCTGTCGATCGGGTCATGGCTTGAGGATGCCTCGGGCATGGCTTTCACACGGGTTCTTCTGACGGGTGTCAGTGGCCAGACTCAACCCATCTCTTCACTGCTATGCTTCTCTCAAAGTGGCCAAGATGTCAAATACCAGAAGATCACAGGCCAATGAATACAAAGTCTTGTGGATCCAATGGCAGTGGAAGCATCTCAGCACTGGTCTGGGTCTCCATGTGGCTCCTTCAGCTCTTGGATATAAAGGTCACTCAAACACACATTGAGTGTCTCTGGATTTGTTTCTTTAGTTAACCTGGCCTCACACACTCAGCATACACATCGAATAAGCATGGTGAGAAGATATAACATTAACACACACCTTTCCTAATTTTAAGTCATGCAGGATTCCCTTGTTATGTTCACACAACTGCCTCTTGATACTGTTAGTCAACAATAAAATAATAACAAGTAGCATATTATTAAGACAGAAGATAAAATAATGTTATAAAATATTATACTATTGTTCATCAATAATAATAAAAAACTAGAATACTAATTTGATTCATAGAGTCTACATTACAAGTCTGAGAAAACTGGATGCTTATCCTAAATATGAAACAAGCAATTCCTTGTATATCTGCAAGCACATTTCACCCACTGAGAAAAAAAAATCCCTAAGTAGAAAAGAAAAATGGCAGATTACAACAAGTCATCTATTACAATGGCAAATCAAAACGTTCACTTAGACATATGTAAAAAAATATGTAAAGTTGTAGAAAATGCAAACATAACCAAAGTGGAGATTCTTACTTTTGACCAGGAGCTGACCTTGACTCTGAACTCTCTGCTGACAGGACATGAGCAGGACAGAAGATGAACTCTATGACACGATGGGTTTCAGGTGGTGAACCACAAGCTACATCAATTGGAACTTCCGCGAGGAGTGAAACAAAAGAGGTGAGGACTCTGTGCCAGCTTTCTTCATGGAGCTATCCTCCAGAGAGGGATTTAGGAACCAAGGAACTCAAGCAAACACAGAACTTTACGGAGTGGAGGAGTCAGACATCAGAGCAGGGGAGGCTGGAGAGCTGGAATTTGTAGGACAAGGGAATCCTGCATGACTTAAAATTAGGAAAGGTGTGTGTTAATGTTATATCTTCTCACCATGCTTATTCGATGTGTATGCTGAGTGTGTGAGGCCAGGTTAACTAAAGAAACAAATCCAGTGTCATGGATATGAATAAGCAAACCATTCTGTACACCAACATGTGTATAGAAGAAGAATGACAGAGGAGAGAGGGAGAAAGGAGCATGAAAAATAAAAATTACAGAAATAGGGACTTGAAAATACTATATCTGATTTTTAAAACATTAATCTACACACCCAAGCTCAATGAACTCAAAGAATAAATACAGATAGAATCACATCCATAAAACTCTTTCAAAAATAGCTAAATCCCTTCCCAAATAAACACAAATGGAGAAGATTCAATACTAGCAGAATTATTACTAGAAATACTGAGGATCCTTGTCCAAAGCAGAGAGAGGAAGATAAAGGAAACATATGAGCAATTTGCCCAACAGACTCACGCACCGGTGTACCCTAGCCTTCCCGACCCTGACACCACAAGAACCAGGTGTCCAGATACCACTGCCGACTGCTATGAAAGAGGCCACAGGAGGAGATACTTGCAAGAATGGGAGAACATCTTGGCACCAAATTTGAAATGAGAGCAAAGATTTGGCTTACTGGCCTAATAGAGCCTGGTGGGACTCTTGAGACTACGGCTCTTCAAGCCTGCCACTGAACGCTCCTCAGAGGCCCAACTCTCACCCACATAATAGACTGGCCTATAACATGAATGGTATCATTTGAGGAAATACACTGTACTTAGAGCAATCAACCATGCAAGATCAAAATGGTGGCATCAACCCAGGGATCAAGCTCAGAAGACAGAAGGGGATAGATAAGGAGGAGAAATGGAAATGACAAACACAGAAGAAGGGAGAAGAGGGCTATTACACATTGTAGGCACTATAATCGATATGAAAATACAAAATGCATATTCCTGGTTAAATGGAAAACCAACATGTTCTGTAAACTTTCATCGAGATCACAATACAAAGTTTCCACACACACATGGACACATACGCACACACACAACTGGTGGGTTCAAATCACTGACCCTTAGTTAATCATCTCATGCTGAACCCACTGTTCCAACATGGGTAGATGAAGGGGTTCAATGTGATTGTGGGAAACATCCATCATCTTTCCACTCGACTTTCCTACAAATGTTTTAAGTCTCCTACATTTATAAAGGGTTGCAAAGAAAGCCAATTATATTGGAGTAAAACTTTAATTTTGAAAACAAATACCAAGAAAACTCTGAAGAAGTATTATGCAAATGCTAAGGAAAAGTTGAAAGTAAGTGCCCCCAGGTATTAATTTAAGTGAACATTAAAAAAAAAACAATGCAGCAAAGAAATAAGCCATCAAATTCGTGTATCACAGTAATAGATACCAAATTAAACCAAATTTAAAAACATGCAGAATCTTCTCAATTGCTGCTGGAAAAGCACTTGACAAGATTCAACATCTTTTCATAATTAAAAATAGTTACCTAACCAGGAATAGAAGTGATAGGCCTCACCATGATAAAGCACTTTTTGAAAACTGCACTGCTCAGACACTCAGTGGAAAAAGACTAAAAGCTTTCCACCTGCGATCAGGAAGAAGACAGGATGCCCACTACCCCTCCTGCCATTCAGCATTGCACGGGACATTCTAGCCAGAGAAACTGGGCAAGAAAAGGAATGACAATCTTATTAGACTTTCCATTTGAGTGATGGAAAAGTCCTGGAAATAAATAATTTCCAACTGATAAAGGTTACACAATATTGTGTATAATCACTGCTCCTCCTGAATTGAACAGTTAAGATGAGATATGCATTTCAACACCCACTGAAAAAGATTGTATTCAACTGTTGGAATTAGTGCTTTTTTTTGGGGGGGGGGCATCACTGCTCTCGGTGGTGGGAGTAGGAGGCCCAGCCCCACTGCTGGAATTGAACCTCCATCCCAGTGGGCCGCAGTCCCGCGCACAACCACTACGCCACCGGAGCTCAACCTGTATTCAACTAATAAGTGAATTTAATGAAGTCCTATGATACAAAGGTCATTATTATATCTCATACACTTACAGCAAATAATTGGAAAATGAATATTTGTTAAGCATCATTTATCATATTATCAAAATTAAATGCTTTGGGATAAATTCAGCAAAATATGTGCAAGTTCTGTATCCTTAAAACTCTCAAGCATTACTTAGTAAAAAATTTAAAAACTGAGAAAAAGGGGAAAATGCCTATGAGTTTTCAGACTCAATAATATTGATTTATAGAGTCAATGTCATCCCTATCAAAATGCCAGGAAGTTTCTGTTTTGTTTTTTACTCTAACAAACAAATTTCATTGCTAGCCATTTAGCAGCCTGGAAGTTCAGGACACTGGCACCAAGAGAAGGCTGGCTCTCTCCTTGTCTGCACAGGGAGAAGGCTGTTGTCTCTGCAGCTTCTATTCTTAGGTTCTTTGGCAATTGTGTGACATGTGTCTTCCCCTCCATCTGTGCTTGCTGGCTGAATCTGTTCTTATATATCAAAAAAAAAGAGATCGATTTAAGATAAACCCTATATTAAAAACAAACAAACAAAAATGATAAACCCTATACTAATATTGCCTCATGAAGATACTACAGAAAGTAAATTTACAAATGAGATTATAATCACAGCTACAGAGGTTAGGATTTACATTTATCTTATTGGACACAATTCAATCCATAACAGAGATTTTAATCTCTAAATTGGATATGGATTTTGCTACATGGTCTACTCAAAGAGTGGAGCTATACAATCAACCACACCGAAAACCAATTGCAAGTGAGTCAAACTGATGCATAGTGACAACCTGCTGGTTTCTGAAACTGTAACTGTTTACAGGATTAAAACGCCCACTCTTTCTCCCAGGGAGCTGTTGGCGATTTCAGACTGCCAACTCTGCAGAACACAGTCAAAGGCAGAACCACTACACCACCAGGGTTCCCATGAAATCTGCAGCTTCTTGTCTTCAAGTAGTCCATGTGAGGTTTCTCATCATCAACATAAGCACCTACTAAAGGAGGACATAGCCTTGGGAGGCATTGCACTTCCAGGATCAAGATAGACTTCTGGAATGGATCTAGGATAGAGATAATAATGACTGCAATTCACGGGAAGGTTTATGTACAGAAGCTCCTCTTCTTCTGTTCCTCTGACTCCCTCCTTTCTACTCCAATGCCACAGTGACTAAAACAGTGCCTCCAAAATTCACCTGCGGGGTTATACTCCTCAGAGGCCTGCCTTTGTCATGTAAATATTCATGGGTATGTTGCAAATGGTTATTGTTTTCTGGGTGGTGGTTAGCTCCCCTCCAGTCTGCTCCAATTCATGGTGAACCCTCGTAAGACATAAGAAAACATTGCCTGGTCCTGCACCACCTTCATGATCTCTGACACGCTCACATTCACTGTTGTGACTGCAGCGTGTTTTCAGTGCCTTCCAATCCAAGAGCACTGTAACAAATATATATTCTGTTGTTCTCCTTAGAGTTGTCATTGCTTAATTCAAACTCTTTTTGTGTGTGGTGCTGGTTTGGACAAATTAGTTTCCCAATGAACCATCTGGATGCATTTTGTTTTATGACATTAGGCGATATCCCCCCAATGCAGTGGCAGTCTCTGACTTTTCCGTGGCACCTAGTGTCATGATGAGTTGCCACTTAACGACAACAAAACTCTATCCCCTGGGTCCTTTCCCATTGAGTGGATTCCCACTCACAGGGATCCCCTCTAGGGTTTCTGTCTGTACATGGGTTTGTTGTTGCTGTTGGGTGCTGACGCATAGCAACTCCATGTCTAATGGAACACAGCGTTGCCTAGTCCGGTGCCATCGTCGTGATGGTTCTATTTGCACACCATCCCATACCTATTCAGTCTAGATAGTCCCAAGTATGTCCAGTCATGAATGATCATTCATTGGCACTGTTACTTCAGGATTGCATGTACCAGAGACATTGTGGACCTTGAAAAGCTAATGCTAAAATGTATATGGCTATTTGAAGGAACTGAAATACAAAAATACATTTGAAGAATCACAAAGTTAGAATTTGACACAGCCTGGCTAAAATTTTTTGGGGGGGGGCATCACCGCCCGCTGGTGGTGGGAGTAGGAGGCCCAGCCTTTGCTCCTGTGGAGCTGGAATGGAATCTCCATCCCAGTGGGCCGCAGCCCCGCGCACAACCACTACGCCCCCGGGGCTCGGCCCCTAAAATTTTAATTATAAAGTTACATCGAGCAAAATAGTAAAGAATAGTACAAAACTCTATCTGCAGAGTCCAATTGCTTTTCACCAGATTTCAAGGTAATTGAATGAGGAAAGCATAGCTTTCCCAACACAGTTCTACTGACATACTTATGGGTGAACATAAACTTTAAATTTTACCTCACACCATTTGCACAATCCAACTCAAAATGATTCACAGACCTAAAGTTTCTAGAGAAAATTTTGGAGGGAAATCTTGTAACCTTGGGGTAGGCAAAGATTTCTTAAGACATGATAGAAGCACAAACCATAAGAAATTTAATAAATTGGTCAGAATTTCATTTAAAATTATGACCCATCCAAAAATAGCTTTAAGGAAATAAATGGGCAAGCCATAGAGAGTAGAAAATAATATATATACATATATATATGACAGATGTGCTATAGCTAGAATATACTTTTAAAACTTTTATAACTCAATAAGGCAAAAGAGTAAAAGAAGTATTTCTTAAAATAAGATACAGAAATGACTAATAAACACATAAAAAGGAGACTCAATGCCTTTAGTCATGGGGAAAATGGACATTAAAGCCACAGTAAGATTCATTATCACTCACTAGCAAACAAACCTTCTGCCATTGAGTTGATTCCAATTCAGCAAACCCATTTGTAGGATTTCCAAGTATTTACAGGAGCAGAATTATAAGTCTTTACAGGAGTAGATAACATCAACTTCCTCCCAAGGAGTGAACCATGGGTTTGAATCACAAACTTTGCAGTTAGCAGGTCAAAGCTTAACTGATCGTACCACCAGAACCCCCAGAGGGGCTATGCTTTCAAGCAGGCCTCCAATTGCACATATCACATACTATGTAGGGTAACTGGAGCTCCTTGATAGAGCTGGTGGGAGTAGATATAATGCATCCATTTGGGGCATCAGTTTGATGCTTTGTTGTAAAGTTAACCATATACAAGAATAAGTCAGAATGTATTGCTGCCAACGTTCTAGTTCACACAGAGCCAGGTTCATATCAAAGTATTTTTAAACATGATCAGTGGATAGTTGCAGAAAAGCTCTGTCATGAAGACATTTGTCTTAGTCTTGTTAGGGTGCCTTCAGAAAAAAAAATACTTTGGGGGGGGCGGTATGTAGGGAGGTGCAATTTTGTGGTCAGGACTGATCACAAAACTCAAGTAGACATCTTACATGACTGAACCTCTGCAACTTAGTTTGTGAGATTGCTGCTCACACGCCACAACTGGGTTTGTTTGTTTGTTTTAATTTTTCTTTTTAAAGACAGTTTTAATGGTATATAATTCACACATCATACAATTTAATAGTTTAGTTACATCAAGCAGAGTTGTGCATTCATCACCACAATCCATCTGAGGACATTTCTATCATTCTTGCACTCATCCTTATTAGCTCCCCCTACCCCGAGACAACAGCTTTCAGCTCCATCAAGCAATTCCAGGAAGGTGGAGCAGGCTCAAAGACAGATGCAAGGCAAAGAGGTCAGTTCAGGAGGGTATGGGGATGCCCAAGGGATAATGTTGATCAGGTTTCTCAAAAGACACAGGCCAGCCATGGGGGCTTCTTAGGAAGAAGCTTGAAGAGAATTGAAACCTGCACCAGTGAGGAAAAGGTCAGGCAAGTTGTGCAGATTAATTTTTTTGTGTGTGCCATCATGATGATGTACATGCTCACTCTTTGAGGGTACAGCAGGCACTAAGAGAATTTCACTGGGACACCTTACTTCTTCCACCATCCAGTCCAAATCCTGCTCACTTAGACAAAGCTCGAAGAACCTTCAAAAAAAAACTCAATGTGAACCCCGCATGAATCCAAGAGTGGAGCATTCTCTAAGGAAGGGTCAGAGAGAGAGGAGCGCTGCCTTCAGAGGCATCTAGAGCTAGATGGAGACGCTGTACAGAAATGATCGCTTCCCATGTGGGCATTGTTGAATACAACTTTCTGTGATTTGGGGAGCAATACTTTTTGATCTTCCCATCATATTTACCATGCAATTGAGCAAGCCCACTTCTAGATATTTACTTAAGAAAAAGAAAAAGAAGGGCTGAGCTCTGGTGGCATAGTGGTTGTGCGTGGGACTGCAGCCCACTGGGATGGAGGGTCAATTCCAGCTCACAGGAGCAAAGGTTGGGCCTCCTACTCCCACCACCAGGACAGTGATGCCTTAAAAAAAAAAAAAGAAAGAAAGAAAGAAAGAAAATTACATGTCAATGCTCATATCTCTTTCAGTCCCCAGAGTCAAACTTAGAAACAAACCCAAAATTGATTACTAGGTGAAAGAGCAGTAGGATAGCTACCTGAAATTAAGATGAATTAATGACATACACAACAATGTGTATAAATCTCAAAAATATTCAGCCAAATCAAAGAATCTATGCACAAAAGAACACAGGCTCTGAGTTCATTGGTATGAAGTTCTAGATCAGTATTTCACAACCTGTGGGTCGCAACCCTTTTGGGAGATCAAACCACAGGGGTTGCCTGATTCATAACAGTAGCAAAATCACAGTTATGAAGTAGCAACAGAAATAATTTTTTTGGTGGTAGGGGGGTGTCACCACAACATGAACTGTAATAAAGGGTCATGGCATTAGGAAGGTTGAGAACCACGGTTCTAGAATACAGAAAGCAGTTTACTTACTACAGTCAGAAATTTTTATCTGTGTTATCCTTGGTGTAGGGATAGAGGTTTTGACTGCAAAATCACAAGGACTGTTGTGGTAGTTACATAATCTGTTGTCAATTTGAGACTTAAGAGTCAAGGGATGTAGGTTAGCCTGTCAGTCAGTGCGCAGCTTGATGACCTCATTTGGAGCCCCTAAGGAGATCAATAATTCACTGGAGGAGGGACACACACGTTCCCTGCCAGGCGTGCCTGTTGCGAAGACACATGAAGCTATGGTAGAGCTATGGTGGAGCTGAAGGAACCAGATGGAGACCCACGGCAGTGCTGAGATGTTTCTACAACCACTGGATCCACAGGGCTTTCCACCCACTGGCCTATGATCTTCCTGCATTTGGTGTCATTGCATGTGCTTTATGAGTCTGCAGTGGAATTTACAGATTGGTATTGGACATAAGGGCTAATATCAGACTTATGGACTTGATCTGGACTGGGCTGGACTGTCTTCTCAATATTCAACTGCTCTTTAAAGAAAGATCTTTCTTAGACACATATGAGTGTCTGCCTCAATTTGTGTCTCTAGTCTACCTGGACTAGCACAGCTGTTAGCGCTGTGAAGCTTCTAGATACAGGAGGAAATTGCTGCATATCACGTAGATTGCCAAGGATGGTCTGCCTCACAGATTTCAAAAGACCAGGGTCTTTCCTCAGGACCAAGAGGCAGAGGAAGTCTTTCTCTCGAGCCAGTGCCCTAAACTTGGACTTCCAGCCATTTAAAACATGAGAGACTATACCAAAAACCATACATAAGAACTTGTAAGTAAGGAAAATGTTCTCTTATTCCACTTTGGCAATCATTACACAAAAATATTTGTTTAAATTCCTGATACTATCTAATTAAAATGTGTGCATTTTATTCTGTGTAATGCAAAGGTTTAATCTCAAAAATTTTATTCTAATGAGTAGAATAAAGAACACAAAATTAATTTTAATTATTTACCTATAGCAACAAGATCCTTAAAACCATTTTAGAGCTACTCTTATTTAGGTTATTTTTATTTATCTTTTTATTTTGGTGTGTGAATTGGGTGAAGCAGTTCAATTGGATCAAGCAGTTCAGATTTTCATTCAGCAGTTCATACACATTCCACTTCAAATCATTGACCGCACAGCGGACCACTGCAGATCACTGTTTTCAGTTTGCGTTCCTCTTTTTCTAATGCTGCCCTGTTGATCTCCAGTGATTGGTTAGTCTAAAGTGTCTAAGTCTAGTCTCTCATGCTATTGTTCCCCCACATAGACCTGCTTGGGTTTCATTTTTTTTCCCCAAATGTGCTGTTTTAATGGAACTTGTGTACAAGATATTTGGTTCTTGCATCTTCTCAAGTTCTTCCTTATATTTGCCCCTTTCTTTTTTTTTCTTTTCCCACTTGGCATGATTTGGCTCTCCGTTCCAGGCTCTTTTTGCAGTCTTTGTCCACTTGCAATAACCACTTTGCTGGGGTGAATGCCCACATGGACAGGGATACCATTAGCTTTATCTTGCTGCACCCGCTCAATGTAGATGTATTTATTCCAGGAAACCTGGGCCACTTTGCCAGTCTTCTGACCTTTGTAGTGTCCTTGCACAACCTGACTTCATCATCCTTACAGTTAGGCATGAACCAAACACTGTATTTCTGTCCCAGTTCCATGGAAAGAGGCGAGGACATCATCTTCCTGCAGACACAGGAAGGTGCACTGAAATGTCTTTTCCGGTTTTTGCTCCGGTCGGAAGTCACAAAGGGATTGAACTTCATTTTGGCCTTTACTCCTTCAGCGATGGCCCCCAAAGGGAAAAGGTAGACCTGTCTTTGTGTAGTTGAAAATTGAATGAGGTGGATGAGTGCATTTCTGGACCTACAGGGTGACAAAGGGGCATGGTCTTGGAAATCCCACCATTCTCTAGTCTAACAGTAAGCTTGTTCATTGTAGCGATTTTTTTTTCCCATTTGGCTCCACATTTCTCTCCCACTCTGCTCAGGACCTTCTAGTGTGAGGCCTTTTGAGGGCTGCGTGTCTTTGAAGAAGAGTCACACAATACTCCTATCTGGATAAAACGTAGAACACATTTTCCCAATGATGTGTGCTTTGACTCTTTGAAGTGACTCTGCCTTTGGGGTTTGAACTTTAGGTAGGAGTAGATCCTTTTAACTTCTATGTGGAAAACATGCTTTTGAATGCTGTAAAAAGATACCACTCTTTACCCACTTCCAAAAATTTTCCCTGCTCGGAACAGCGCAGCTGAGAGGTTATCCTATTTGCTGGGGAAGAAGCAACTTCAAAAATCACCCAGCCTTCTGAGTGGTCTGAACGAAGATGGAGGAAAGCAGTGCTTCTTATGACCCCTCTTTGTCCCTTTTAGCCACTAACCTTAGAGAGGTGTCATTCAGCAATTACTCATTAAAAACTAACTTTTGTGTATAAAATATTGATAATCCTCAAGGAATTACTTGTACATAGATTTCCTTGGACGGGGGGAAAGAACTTTTGCCTGTTGACTTCAATCTGCATTTTGCATTTTAATGGAATCAGTTTGAGAATTCTTTAAAATCAAAATTTCCAGAAAGCAGAAACTTTCATATGGAAACACATTGTCAAAGTTAAGAGTGGACTTTTAGAGCCAGATGAATAGAGAAGAATAGCCTAGTTAATTTTCCTTAAAACCCTTTTATTGCCTCCCCCCAACTATCATGGTCCGAATTCTACCTTACAAATCCAGCTGGACTGGAGAAGGTACACTGGCAGAGATGGGAACTGGAAATAGGGGACCTCAGGACAGATGAACCCCTCGGGGCCAGTGGTGAGAGTGGAGTTACCTTTACCAGATGGGTGGAGGGAGGTGGGGTAGAGAGGGGGAGCCAACTGCAAGGATCTACATCACCTCCTCTCTGGAGGACAGACCTCGGAGGAGCGGGCGAGGACAGATGTCAGGCAGTGTAAGATACGACAAAACAATAATAATTTATAAAGTATTGAGGGTTGGTGGGGAGGAGGAGCAAGGATGGAGGAGAAAGGATGAGAAGCTGATATCAAGGGCTCAAGTGGAAAAGCGGATATTTGGAGAATGATAACAGCAGCAGGCATGTGAAGGTGCTTGACACAATATATGGAACTATGTATTGTGAAAAGTGATGTGTGAGCCCCCAATAAAATGATTTTAAAAAATTTTTTAAAGAATAAAGTTGCAAGAAATTTCAACAAAAAAAAACAACAACCCTTTTATGCCGTGTATGTGCGCGCGCTCGTATGTGTAAATCCTTTCCTCACTAACGGACTATCTTTCGATCTAACGTTTCACATTTACAACAATAGTAAGAAAATCTACCATCTGTTTTATGCAATCACAACCTACATCTGTCAGTAATGATACCCAGGACTGAGGTGGCAAGAACACAGGCCGTGAGGTTACATCATGTGTCACCTTGTCAGGCCATGTTCTCACTGGGCTAGCAGTTGCCTGATGATGTCACCTGGCAGTTAGAACCATATGATCTGACAGTTCTATCAAGTTGCGGTCCTGCCGCCACTCTGTGATCTCATGCAATAACCCCCCTCATTTTCACAGATTGCTGAGTTTCACACAATGACCTCCTCTTAGGAGCTTAACCCCGTTGCTCCGTGAGGAGGGAATACATAGCGGCATCTTAGTTTTCCAAAGTTCTTTCACCTACTGTCGCTTCTTCAGTAAAAGAAATCGCTCAGCCTCACCGCCCCTACACCCCCTGCCCTGACGACTCAAAACATTGGTACTATAGCACATAATTTGGGATAAAACACAGATATCTAGGTTTGTAGCTCGCTGGATTGTCCTTGGATGCTGCTGCCGAGGAGGTAGGATGAGCCACTTTGGGAAACACGGGTCTAGCTAGCTATGTAAAGGAGTGTGTATATATTTGTATATGTCCATAGACAAAACACACACACATATAGGCTAGAGTATAAATCTAAATCTGTAAATCATTACTGAAGCATAGTGGCACTTATCTCTCCCATGGAGCCAGTGAAGGCCCAGACCACTGACCTTTGTGTAGAATGCAGCCTGATGCTTACCCCACGGAACCACCAAGGATCCCGAAGAAGGGTATCTGATCTCCCACAAGAAGAAAAAGGGCCTCAAAACAATAATGAATGCTTCCATCTTGAACTAGGAAAAGAAGCAGTATAACTAACCCAAGTGTGAAAAAGGAAATAATGAAGAATATAGAGAAGAAATCCCCCAAGTGAATTTGAAGAAACAATGGAGAAAAATCAATACCAGCTCTTTTAGTTTTTTTGGCATCACTGCCCTCTGGTGGTGGGAGTAGGAGGCCCAGCCTTTGCTCCTGTGGAGCTGGAATTGAACCTCCATCCCAGTGGGCCGCAGTCCTGCGCACAACCACTACGCCACCGGGGCTCAGCCCAATACCAGCTCTTTTAAACGAGGGGTGAAATGTGTAAACATTTGCCAGACTGAGACATTTATGAGACCAGGAATGATCATGATCGACTCTTTGGTCGTTCAGAGGGTAACAACATGGCCGGAGTCTGTGCACACCACTGTGGGGGGAGAAGCACCATCGAGGACATGAGGATGGTGGATCCTTCTATTTTCACAATGGCACCTCATGTTTTACATGTGTACCCATAAAAACTTAAGGTAGCATATACATTATGCATAAGCTATTCAATATAGAATATACATCCACAGTGCTGTTTCAGAAGCAAACAAACCTCAGTGGGACGGCACGTGGACGGTGGTGGTGCCACTTGTTAGGACTCAGTTGCTGACTGACTGAAAGGTTAACCAACGTCCCCAGCTGCTCCTGAGGAAAAAAGACCTGACAGATGTCAGCCTTGAAATTTTGGGGTGGCAGCTATCAAAAAGATATAGCATCCGGGTTCTTAAAGGTAAACAAGCAGCCATCTTGATGGCAATAAATGCTGAGAAGCAACAAAGCCCACATGGAAAAAGCACACCAGCCTATGTGATCACGAGGTGTTGAAGAGATCAGGCATCAAAGAACTAGAAATCCTACAAATCCGGCTAGAGCAGAGGATGTACACTGGCATAGATAGGAACCAGAAACACCGGGAATCCAGGACAGATCAACCCTTTGAGACCAGTGGTGAGAGGGGCAATACCAGGAGGGTGGAGAGAAGGTGGGGTAGAAAGGGGGAAATGATCACAAGCATCTATATATAGCCCCCTCTCTGAGGGACGGACAACAGAAAAGTGGGTGAAGGGAGACCTCAGATAGTGTAAGACTTGACGAAGTAATAATAATTTATAAATTATCCAGGGTTCCTAAGGAATGGCCCAGAAAAGGGGGGGGGGGCTCCATGCGGAGGGGAGGGAGGGGAAAAATGAACTGATACCAAGGGTTCAAGTCGAAAGCAAATGTTTTGGGAATGACGATGGCAACAAATGGACAAATGTGCTTGACATAATGTATGTCTGTATGGAGTGTGATGAGTTGCACGAGCCCCCACTGACACCTAACAACAAGAACAGCAACACAGGAGAAAGCACGATAGCTTGGGCGGGGTTCGAGCCTCCATTGCATCCACTGATCGACATTCCTAATGGTTCCCACCCTGCAGCTCAGCCTTTCTTGTTCCTCCAACCATTGACCATCCCTAATACTTCCCACGTGTGTAATAAATTACTGTATTTTCCTCCAACTTCTGCATGAACGGAATTATATGACAGAAAGATTTGAGAGTCTACTGCTGCTGCTTGACTCACTTAAGTAGGAGGGAACGGACTTTCTCATTGACTATCCATTAGAGTGGATAGAAATCATTCAGAAGTATACTCCTCAGCAGAATTCCTAAAAGTTCGTGAATCACAAGCTAGTTGGAGCCTCGGCGAGAATGCGCTGCCTTCATTAAGGCTATGGCCAGACAATTTTATGTATCTAAATGCTCCCTGTGGGATGGTGAAACCCAGGTGAAGTTCACTCGGTGCTCAGCATCTGTTGACAAAGAAATACAACCTTGAAAGAAAGGCACTACGGCTTGGAATTACAAGTTAGAACTCTCTTAGGCATACTTGACCTGAGCACCATAAGCTCTATGTCTTTGCTGTGACTTTGTGTTAAGCAAGAATATACAACTATATATAATAGCCTTTTCTTTATTTGAGGTATGGAAAAAAATCAAGTACACTGGCAAGCATCACCACATCCCAATTTTCAGTGCTCAGCACTAAGTTTATGTTGGGAGGCTCGTGAATAGAAAGTCTGGACAGAAATGGACTCCCTTGTGGTTGGGAACTTTAACTTTACTCTTCATTTATTTGTTGGTGCAATTTATTGGAGAGCTTCTTCTTTATCACCCCTCTCTAGTTCTAGATGGAAGGGTTCATTACTGTTTTTTTAAGGCATCACTGCCCTCTGGTGGTTGTGGGAGCTACCCAGCACTGCTCCTCAGAGCCGCCACTGGATTTGAATCACCAAGCCCACAGGATGCAGTCCTGTACTCAACCACTTACGCCACGGGGCTCAGCCCTCATTACTGTTTTCAGGGCTTTTTAATTCTTGTTGAAGATCGAATAACCTTCTTTGGGATCCTTGGTGGCGTCATACATCAAGCATTGGGCTGCTTTCTTCCCAAAGGTTGGGCCTATTTTGAAGATTTTTATATATGGCAATGACTCGTAAAGTGCCTGGTACAGAAGGGTAAGTTAAAAAATATTACTACAAAACACTGAAGACCTTTATTAAATAAAAATATCAAAACGGGACGATGTTTTCCTTTGATATTATCACCCACCTAACCTTGTATACTTCTGAAGGCAGGGTATTGACTGCCTGAACCTTCTCCAGAAGAATTCTGCACTCTTAGAGTTACATCATGTCAGTTTGGGCATCCTGAGGAGCTCAAATCATGTTCCTTTGAAATGTTCTTTAAGTTTGGGAACAAAAAGAAATCTGAAGAGGCAAGATTGAAGGTTCTGGTAGGCTGGATTAACAGGAGACACAAATTCAGTGACACATGTGTAAGAAAGAGCTTTGTATCAAGAAGTAAATGCATAACAGGAAAACATCCCTGCCCACTCCAGATCAAGTCCGTCAGCCTCATGCTAGTCCAGAAGCACCTTTTCAGACTCACACAGCCACACGCAATGATGCAGAATTCAGGCTGGTGAGTGTAAAAGTTTTGTGGAAACCAAAAATTACAGGGAACTGGCCACCCTCAAGGTCAGCCAGAAGGAAGATAAAAGCAGAGAGAGCGAGGTGGGTTTCCAGGACCCACTTTATGACGAGGCCACACCCACAAGGAAGCACTGGCTGTGACCTGATGGGCAGGCTAGACTCCACCCCTACACTTATGTATTATCCTGTTGACTTTGACGTGAACTTATGTAACTACCACAAGTCTGTTGGGGTAAGTTTTCCGATGAAATTCTTGTAGGACAATCCTTGCTGCCTTTGAAGGTGAGAAGTGCGTTGTCCTGATGAAAAATAGTTCCTCAACAATTTCCCTGGCTTTTCCCCCCTCACCCATACAGTTTTCAAATTTCCCCAAACTTCCTACTGGTCCCACAGTGACCTTGTGTTTGAGATAGCCTATGTGTCTTCCTCCTTTGGAGTCCTCCTGAGTAGTAGCCATTAGCTTCTGAGCTCATCTCTGCTTTGAGTTGACCTGGCCAGCAGATCCCCCTCAGCAACCACTGTGTTAACTTGCTCACTGGATCCCATTGGTAAATCCAAGACTTATCCCCAATTATGAGTTGTTCCATAAAATCATCTTCTTTACCCCTGATTTTGCTTAAAAGACTGTTAGAAAGATGAACTCTTTGAACCCGCTGATCTTTGTACAATACTTTTTGTTACTCTCAAGCCAAAATCTTCCAGAGGTCAAGATAAACACTTAAAATTGAAAATGCCAAACTCAGTGAAATCTCAACGTGGCCTCTTACCTCAACAGTAACTCTGTGGTCTCTTTGGCCAGTTTCTGCTATAGTTTCTTCATTCATCGGAGTTGAAAGTCTTCCCTCTCTTGGCTTGGCTTTAAATTCTTACCAATTTTCCTTAAAATGTCTGACTCTCTAAAACGGTTGGTTTATGGGGGACAGGGAGCGTATCCCCATACGCTTGTTGTAATGCTTCAATGATGTGGAAATTTATCCACTTAAGTTTTGTTCAAATTTTTATATCAGCCCTGATTTCAAATTGACCCCAACCCCAATGGCACAAAAAGAACATGTCTGCAGCCATCCCTTGATCACAGAGACAAGGTAAAAATATTCTCTTTGGAATAAATTCCTGCGTGTGTGAACTAAATTCCTACAGGTATTTATTATTATTATTATTAATATTAATATAATTATTATTACTATTACTATTTTACGTATCCGCCTGTAATAGATGTGCTCCAAACCAACCCTTGTGACTTTGAGTTGATGCCGAGTCATGATACCCCCTTGTGTTGCAGAGTAGAACTGCACTTCATCGTATTTTCATTGCTTTAACCTTGGAGGGGTGTGTTAGTGGAGCAATACTTACAGTTTGGCCGCTAGTCAACAGGTCAATGATGACAAGCCCTCCCCACCCGCTACCCCTGTCACTCCACAAGAGAAGGATGTGCGTCAGTCTGCTTCTATAAATATGGACAGTCTTAGGAAATCCTATGAGACAATCCTAGGATGGTATAGATCACAATCAATTGAACAGCAATAGGCTTCGGTTTGGGGGGGGGGGGCAACCTTTCAGAAGCCTATTGTTAGGGTTTTCTTGTCAGGTGCTTCTTAGTAAGTTCAAGCAGCCAATTTTTCGATGAATAGTCACACATTTAACTAGGCATCCAGAGACTCAATAAGAGTTGCTCAAAAGATATAACTTCACTTTTTGTTTTGCCCTCTTTTCTCCAAGACTAAGATAGCAGCAGAGGTAGTTAGAAGAATGTGTGTAGGATCAGACATGATTAAATGTAGAGAAACCATCCCAAAGGCTCCCCCTTCTGAGAACATGGTTTTTTGTTTTTT
>PVJH01037870.1:0-17742 GCA_004026705.1 Nesogale talazaci | reverse complement strand
TTTTTTTTTTTTTTTTTTTTTTTTTCTGTAAAGACTGAAACCTTGGGGCTGAGCCCCAGTGGCGTAGTGGTTGAGTGCGGGACTGCGACCCACCGGGTTGGCGGTTCAAATCCAGCAGCAGCAAGGCTGGGTAGCTCCCACGACCACCAGAGGGCAGTGATGCCAAAAAAAAAAAGACTGAAATCCCTCAATACCAGCCACTCCCAGGCCTTGGGTATCAAGAAGGTGTTCAGGATGGATCATCAGCTGTCATGTTAGCATGCCCACCTCCACACGGCATCCTTGCCCCGGGGGTGCCAGTAGGCAGCATTCTCAGCTGCTGCCCTGAGAACTGGAAGGTCGAATCCACCCAGAGTTTCCTGGAGAGCCAGACCTGGTGGTTCCCTGAAAAGCTGCCCTGACAAACCCTTTGCAGCCTTGTTCCATGCTGACACGTGGGGCAGCCACGAGGTGGAGCAGATCCAACAGCGACTCGTGTCTGGGTGGCCAGTTCAGGGCTCACGAAGTGCACAGCTGGGTGTAAATGACCATCTCTCCATCTACCAGGCCGATGGCTTCTGGGGGGGGGGGGTTTCTGACAAAGCTAGCGAGTGTCGTGGGCGTTTGCAGCGAACTCATGACTTAGTTGAAGACAGCATGATGGATAATTCCATGGATGTCGATGACGATAGCGGCATGATGGGTGAGGAAATACAAATGTGCAGCACTGGCCCTTACGAGTTCAGATGCATGACTGCTCCCTCTGAAAGCCCTAACTTTATACTGAGGCCCCCCCACTGCCATCAAGTCGATGCTGACTCATAAAGACCCTTTACAGGGTTTCTGAAGCTGCCTATCTTAAAAAGGAGCCAGACAGCCTTGTCTTTTTTTCTGGCAGAGCAGCTGTGGGATTTGAACCACCGGCCCTGTGGTTTGCACTGTACCACGCCATCCAGGGGAGTAGGAGTGACGCAGCAGGAGGCTGGCTGAGCAGGCCCTGTGTACCGCTTCCTTGTGCCGCTCACTCTGTCCTGCAGGACTCGGCCCTGCGGAGTCCAGACCTGGCATGGTGGCAGCTTCTGGTGCATCACACACGGCCCTCTCAGGAGGGACAGCACAGCCACGGGACTGATCCACTTTACCCAAGCAGCCAGGCTTTCCCAGAGCCCGGTGCCAGGTCGGAGCATTGGGCTCCTCGTTGGCCAAGCGTCACTTTGCTACAAAGCCTGGATTCCCTGCTGGATTTGTCTCCTCCGGGTTGGCCGCCTGCTCAGCACAGCGCTCTTCTCTGCTGCAGGTGGCCTCGATCCCAGGCCCCAGACAGACACCGGAAGCGCCAGCAGGGCTGCCAAGTCAGAAGCTTGGTCACAGAGCCCTTTGTGCTAAAGACTTTCTCAGAGCCCTCGGTGTGGCAGACGCAACTGAAAACCGGCAGCCTCCTGGGTCCATCAGATAATGGGCACGAGCCAGGTGCTCCCAGGTAGCACGCATCACCTGGAACGGGCCATAGTGGTCAGGGGTGCATGGTGTAGTTTGTCCCGCATTAAGGAAGGAACACTGCACCAGGCCCCCCTCTCCTCTGGAACTTTCTTGAAGGGCAGACCATTGACCAAGATCTCTGCCTTACATGTGTCTTCCTAAGGCATCTTGGGAATATCCCAGAACCTTCGGCATGACGCCATCAGTATGACGGGCACTGTGGTTGTGAGAAGGTCAGGGTCCTTCCAAACCAGGTGCGGCACAGCTAGACAACTAAAGTGTCACATGGGGTGCATCAGGCAGTATTGCCACGAGGGTTCACGTTCCTACATGCAGGGGTTTCTTCACCAAAGAACATGCCTGCGGGCTGAGCCCCGGTGGCGTAGTGGTTGTGCGCGGGACTGACTTCGGCCCACTGGGACGGAGGTTCAATTCCAGCAGTGGGGCTGGGCCTCCTACTCCCACCACCGGAGAGCAGTGATACCCCCCCCCCCGAAAAAAAAAAAAAAAGAACACGTCCTGCAACCGGCACAACTGCAGACAGGCCTTCTCAGGGATGCGTATCTCATTCTCCACAGGAAGTCTTTTTAAAAAGGCGGCGGCAGCAGAGGTTAGGGGAATATTATAACAAAACTATATTACACGTCTTTCCAAATCAGAGGAGCTCTGCAACACATGTACAGGAGCAACGCTGCCACTCCCAAAACAATCGTTCATAGATGGATCTATGAAGGGCAGCTTGGAAGACTTCCAATATAAGCCAAGAGCAGGTGGACCATTCATCTGGATCAAGGAAGAAATTGTGACTGAAGTCCAGAAACGAGTGGAAGGAGACCTTAAGGTGACACCTGATGCAGGAGCCCCTGAAGTTGGACTCTCACGTGGTTCGGCATTTTCCATTCTAGGTGAACACGTTGGCTTGAGTAAACTTGCTTCTGAATGGACGCCAAAACTGTGTGTGAAGATTAGCTCGCTCAAAGAGCTGATCTTCCTTTCCAGCAAGATCAAAACACAGGAAGACAAGTTTACAGAACAAATTGTAACCAGGAATGAGTCTTGGCTTGGCCAGTGAGAGCCAGAGGGCTAGGTCCAAGTGCAGCAGTGGCTTCTGGGGGATTCATTAGGCCAGTAAGTTTCAAGACTGAGAGGTCAGCTGGAAAGTTAGAGTGACCGGTTTGGGGGACTCCAAAGGAGGAGATTTTAAGAGATTTTCTTGAAGGACACCAGGTGACCACCGGGGCTTATGAGGAAAAAGTTTTAAGAAAGTCGGATACTGCATTGGTGAGAAAAGCCCAGGAAAGTAGCCCCAAGGAATTTTTTTCCTCATCACAACCACGTGCGCCTACACATTCTTCTCCGAGGGCTGCAAGGGCTGTCCTGTGAGAATTTCATTGTGAAACTACCCCAACCACTTGACTGCCCTGTCCTTGCCCTTCAGACATCTGTGTGCTCCCCAGACTCACCCCTTGGATGAGGAACATGAACCGAGTGCCCCGAGAATGCTCACGCTGATGTGGTGGAAATCGAAGAGCATGGATCTTGGGAGAAGGGTCAGAGAGATGGAAACACTGCCTCCAGGGTCAACATGGACATTTTGTCTTTAAAAGAAAGTCTCTATAATTTTGTGGCAATACTATTTTTATCCTGCCTCCTAGATGTGAACGAGACAAGCAGATTCTCTTCGTGGGGCTCCCAGCCCACTGGGGAGACAAGCTTGAAACAGCTAAGGGGTAGATGTAGGATGCATGTGACGTGTGCGGGAGCAGCAGAAGGCGACGGACAGCCAACAGGGCGGCCTCAGTGAGCCTGGGGTTCTGGGCATGCTGTTCTAGCTGAGACCTGAAGGCAAGGGGAAGAGGAACAGTGTAAGAAGGATGGAGTGAGGGCTGGTGTGGGGAGTGCACGTCGCAAAGGCCAGGCCAGGTCACGTCAGGGGAGCAAGCTCCAGAAAGATTGCATGAGGTCCAGAAAGTGCTCCAGAAAGTCCTAAGGTCAGCGGCGATTCGGCGAGGATGACTACCGCTGGAAAAAAGCAAGCGTTCCCACATCACAGTACCTCTAACCCCGACGAAGTGATTTCTTCCTCAGGAAGAACCAAGAGTCTGCAGGTAGGAGGTGACCCAGGACGTCGTGGAAACCCAGGCTCCTCCGGCTCCCGGCTTCCTCTGCCGCCTTGAGCAGGAGCGATCGTGGATCCCAAGGGCCACATCGCGGGCAGAGGAAACAAAAGTAGTAACCTCGTGATTACATGTTAGAGAGGAAGTCTGTGAACAGAATCTTCCTTGTATATTGTGGGAAGTTAATAGATCCTATCTCTAGAGCTGAAAATTAAACATTAAAAAAGTATCATCTCTGTATTTTTGTGTATCATCTACCCCTCACCCTCCGCTTAAAAAAAAAAAAAAAGATAGCGGTTATTCCTGGGGTCTTTTTGTTGTTAAAGGAAGTGCAGCTAGAAGGAGTCCTGGGGGGGAGGTGGGAAGGCGGGATGGACTGGCCTCTGATTTTCTCCTGGAGGTGAGATTTGCTTAAGTGTCTTTTTATTGGGTGTTAATTGGATCAGGGCTTCAATCTGGTTCAAGCTTCTGCTGAAACTGTCTACCCCAGATTTACTAAATCTTAATCTCTGTTTTAAAAAGATGACCTAGAGACGCTTGTGCATATGCAAGGCTCCCCTGTGGATCTTATCAGACTGTAGATGCTGACCGCTGTAGCTCTAGAATGGAAATGCAAACCATCCGCCCTGGGTAGAACCAGCCAGTTGGAAGCCTTGATTGGAACCTTAATTTGAAACAGAAACGCGTACAGAGGGACCTCAGCAATTTCTATCTCAGGCACCACCTCTTGGGCACTGGGTTGTCCGCTCAACTCTGGTAACGTGGAGGGGCAGCACAAAGAAGGGCTTCGGTGGGCTGGATTGGCCGTGGGCCTGCAACAGTCAGCCTAGAAGCAGTGGGGAGGAAGACGCAGGACCGGCCCGCGTTTCATTCTGGTGAGCGTAAGGCTGCTGTGGGTCGGAGTCCACTTGATGGCCTCTCACCACAACAGCCGTCCCACTCCGGAAACCCCAAGCTCCGCTGTTAACCGGGAATGGTCCACAAGAGGTGGGTGAACTCGGCCCCGCGAGAGGGCCCCCTTTCCACACACCCGAAGCTCGCTCTGAGCTGGAGACACACGCCCCTGTGGCACTGTCCTCTGACTCCAGAAGGCAGCTGGTTCCCACGTGTGGCCCCGGGTGGCAGCTCCCCTGCACCCAGCCTCAGGGGTGGGAGGCCCCCCACGTGAGGGGGAAGGACTCTCATCCTGGCGCTGGTGGCACAGACCTGACACGCCGGACTGTCTGGAGTTGTGCATCGAGCCTCGGCGTGGGGCAGGGTCTCCCTGCGAATGTCTGGTCGGTGCAGTTATACGGCCATGATTATGATTTATTATGGTAAAGTTATAGAGAGCATGAGACAGAGAGAAATCATAAGAGTCACACATAGAACACATCGTGGTAGCATGCTCACCTCCGTGATGGGGCTGTCCACGGGGAGAGACAGCAAGTGGGGGAAGGGATTATATGAGGGAAAGGAGCCGAGAGTGTCCGGTTCTCAGGGGACTCAGAGAGGGCCTCTTTCTTATGTCCAGTCCTTATATACCCTTGGGAGCCAGGCCAGGCCCCTAATTACATATCTCACAGGAAGGGGTTGTGCCATATGCACGTTATAGGGAAGGGGGTATCAGGGTCCCCTGTGGCAAGACCAGACCCCAGACTCCTGGATGTGGCTAAACAGGTTAGGCTAGAGATCATTAACAGCAGTATGTCAATCCGCCCACAGGCTTCAAGGGAAGCGGACCATCATCCTAACAGCAGGGGAGTCAGCCCTATTGTGTGACACACAAAGGTCTCAGATAACTGGGAGCTTCAGGGAGAACAGCTAACTTGATTTCCAACCAAATGCTGGCAAAGAGTTTGCTTAATGCGGTGGAGTATAGAATTGTGGAAAAGTCCCGTCTCTGTCCACAGCTAGCCAGCCCTGCCCGTCTCCTTCTGGTTACTGGCCCAGCCGCTAACACCCAGGCCCACGACATCATCACTCTCAAGTAACACCAGCCACCTCCCCACGCAGAAGCCGCACCAGCCACGACATCAGGGGTGAGCTGATGCAGTGTCCCTCCAGATGCAGCAGGCTAACAAGGCCCCTACATGACAGCTTTCTTTGTCTCCCTCTCCACGGCTTTCCCCTGGGCGGGAGGGGGGGGGGGAGCTTCATTCACACTGGGACTCTTGCCTTAGCAGCCCCAGGCGTCCTCTGCTACCCCACCAGGGCGCCTTGTGATGGTGAGTGAGTGGGGAGCAACCCATAGCTGCCTCCTCTCAGAGCACGGCCCCCCATCCAACAGAAGCCCCCTCCCTGCGCCCTCCCACGTCCTCCGCCCAGCCACACTGGACGAGGGTCTGAGAGACGGCCAGCCTCTCGATGGCGCCCTCTGGAATGCCCCTGTGAGAACAGACTGAGGCGAGGCCCTCAACCACAACCCAGTGGGGGTCACCTCCGCCTCTGAGCGGGCCAGTGTGGGCACTGTCACTGTGCTCCGTGGGCTTTTCTTTTTTAAAAATAATCATTTCGGGGCTGAGCCCCGGTGGCATAGTGGTTGTGCGCAGGACTGCGGCCCACTGGGATGGAGGTTCAATTCCAGCAGCGGCTCTCCAGGAGCAAAGGCTGGGCCTCCTACTCCCACCACCAGAGGGCAGTGATGCCCCCCCCCCCAAAACAAAAACAAACAATCATTTCATTGGAGGCTATCCGTGGGGTTCTCAATGACTTGCCTTTCGGAAGTGGATCACCAGGCCATTCTTCCAACGCACCTCTGGATGGATGGACCCAAACCTCCAAATTTTGGGTGAGTGGTCAAGCAGGTGGGCTGTCGGCACCCCTCTGCAGTGCCTGTCTATCCTCCCCTTTTCTGAGAACATGCCTCAATTGATTCCTTAAGCAAGAATCTTGTCTCAGCCAAGAATCCTGCTAAGACCCTCCAACCATTCCCCTGTGCCTAGAGCTACGACTCGCCTCCACCAGGGAGACTTCACAAGGGCCCTTCTTGGCCGCGAGAGCAAAGGCCTCTTCTCAGAGCGGGGACTTCTTGGTCAGATTTCCCAGGATCGCGGGACTGCAGCATGTACACTGGGGCTTGCTCAGGAAGGTGTCCAGCGGCACAGTGTCCCCCGTTTCATGAGCTGCCCGAGGACAATTCACAGCCCTGTGTGTTCCTGAGAGGCTTTGTTCAAGTCCAGCCTCTGGCCACTGTGAACACAACCTCGTTTGGAAATGGGTCCCTTGCGGATGTCATCAGGGAGGTTGACAATGAAGTCCTGCTGGATGGAGGGGAGGTTCCTAACCAGGCTGAGTGGTGGTTTCACAAGAAGAGGAAGAGAGACACAGAGGCAGACACAGAGGAAGAGACATGTGGTAAGGACTGGGATGGGAACGAGGCCTGCACAAGTCAAGAAGCCCCAAGGGTCACCGGGACGACCAGGTGAGGAAGAGATCCAGGAGGGCCTTCCCCAGAGGCTGCACTCACTGGCCTTGGACTTGTGCCTCCGGAGCAGGAAGGGGATAAACGTCTATTATGAGCCACCTGACAGGTGGGGCTCTGCGATGGTCCCCACAGGAAACTAACCACACTGTCCCAGGGCCCAAGTGCAAGGTCCAGGAGGGAGCTGTCATACGTCCGTGCAAACAGCAAGAGAGATGGAGCTATGAGAGGAGGCTGCCAGCTGGACATCTTAGCTCATGCTGCTGCCTGGCTCCCGCTTTCCCTCTATGGCTGGTTCCCGTCCCTCACCGCCCCTGTCCCTCGCTGCCCAAGGCCATGTGGTTTCTGGGAGGGTCAAATGAAAGAATGTCTGCAAGTATGTTTCAAGCATCGAGCCTGGCTCTCTGGCAAGACAGGAATCCCATTGTCATACTTTCAGAAGACCAGAGTCCACTTCGGACTCCCTCATCCCTGTTCTCCTCCTCCAGACTGGCAGACCCTAATGTTTGTCTTTCCCCTCAAGGTGGAGTGGCTAACAGAGACTCTCCCCAGCGGCACCCCTGTAGAACGGGTGCGTGACCTGCCCCAGGGCCGGACAGACAACACCACAGTCACAGCGCCTGGCCCACGAGCCTGCCGGCGTCCAGCTCCCGTGGAAGGTCAGGTTCTTCTAGAAATCCCCACGGGCACAGGCCTGACGGGGCCGGGACAGAAATAGCCTGCGGCATAAGAAACGTGCTCATACAGGCTTAGAGAGCTGGGAAGGGTGTCTGAGAATGAGTCACGGGGCAAAATTTGCAGGTCCGTACAGGAAGAACAGTGGGTGCTTGTCGGAGTGGAACAGAAGGCGAGTCTGTGCCTTTGAGTCTGGGACTCGCTATAGGGGAGGAGGGAGGTGAGGCATGCCTGGAAGGTGTCCTGGTCTAGAAGTGACCCTCAGAGGTGCCCATTGCTCTTTCGAATAAGCATGCTCCATGGGCGGTGCCCACTGCCGGCCCCTTCTCTCAGACGCCACTGACCTGTGGTCGACTCATGATCTGTCTCTTCCTGAGGGGCTCACCAGCCTTTCCTGGCAACCGCTGTTGAAAACCACTGCTGCCGCCACTGGGCCTGCTCCTACGGCTTGCTGGCGCCTACGTCAGGCCGCTTCTCTGGCTGTGGGAGAAGAGGCGACGGTCAGGAATGGTTCGGGACTCTACAACTAAAGACGGACCGTGACTTAACAGGAGACAATGGAGCCCCGCTTTCATGGTGCCTCAGCGCCGCTGTCAAAGACTGAAGTCGTAAACCTTGGAAAGAGGAAGTAGTCTGGGCTCTGTCTCGGCCACCTTGTGCAGATGTCGCCGAAATACTTTAACAGACAGGAGCTTCTCCCTGCTCAGGAGGCTGGGCCTCTGAGATCAGGGCAGCGGCTCTGGGGGTGGTGTCCCCTCTCTGCCTGCTCCTGCTCCATTTCCACTTCTATCCCTACTTTCCTTGTGATCACTTACTTGCTTAAGGGGTGCTTTGTGGCGAGATTAGCGGCCCATTGGAGGCAGGACAAACTCACCCCCTGCGAGACATTCCTGCTGAGAAGACACGTGGAGCCCCGCCAGAGCCTGGAGCTGGAGAAGCCATGTGGAGACCCCTGCCAGACCCGAGAGGCTTCCATGCCCACTGGATCCACAAGACTTACCTGCATTTGGCGCCATTGCATGTATCGTGTGCGTCTGAAGAGGACGTTACAGACTGGTCTCCAACATATGGGCCAATATCAGACTTCTGGACTAGATCTGGACTGGGCTGCGACCGACGTTTTCTTAATACATCATCGCCCTTTGATAGGGCGTTCTCTCTTGTTCGCGAGGGTCTATGAATTTGTTGCTCAAGCCCACCCAGACTAACACACGTTCCCACACCACGAAACCTGTTAGAGGCTGCCAAGGGGACAACCGCGCTGCTCCAGGCCTCGAGGGTCTTCGGCCTCTGACCGGTGCAGGCTCACACCTTTCTGCCGCTCTCCATAAGGGGAGACTGCATCGCGTTGCAGGCTCCAGCGTTTGCAGGGTTTACTGTACCGCCAAAGAGGTTGTTTTAAGAAACCCTACTCGAACTCTGCCTCCTCCACGTGGGAAGCACATCCATTCCGGGATGGGGCGAAGAGCCCCCGTCCTGTTGTTGTTTGGGGCTGCCGAGTCCGTTCTGACTCACGGCGACAGCAGAAGGAAGCCCTGCCCGGCCCCATGTCATCTTCACCATTGTTCCTGTGTCTGGGTCAACGTGTCCCGTCAACCGGCTGGGAACTTTCCTCTCTCGCCGGCCCTCGGCTTTGCCAAGCACAATGCCCTTCTCTAGGGCCTGGGCTGTAGCATACGTGCTTTGTGGGAGAGGGGGGACACAACCTACCCAAAGTTGGCAGTTCTAATCCGCCCGGTGACCCTGCAGAAGCCTGAGGATCTGCTCCTGTACAACTTGGAGCCTCCACAATGCTACGGGTGCAGTCCCATGCTGTAACACACGGGGGCGCCGCGGGTTGGACGCGGCAGAAATAGTCTGGTGGGTTTTTTGTTTGTTGGGGCGGGGGTGCGGAGTGTGGTGGGGGGTGTTTGTAGGACATCTTCATCTGGATCAGAGTGAAACGAACCCATCTCAATTTGTCAGAATACAGAAAGCTAATGAGAACAGGAGAGAGAACATACAATAGAATATACAAAGCAGCCATCAACTGCACCTCTGAAATCAGCTGTCTCTGGAACAGTCTACTCCAGCTCCCCTCGTTTGGTGCAGCGGGTATAGGGCTCGGCTGATAACCTTAAGGCTGAACCACCTGCTGCTTGATAAGAGAGAGAACTCTGCTTTCATAAAAATGTACAAAACCGCTGAGCCCCGGTGGCGTAGTGGTTGTGCGCAGGACTGCGACCCACTGGGATGGAGGTTCAATTCCGGCTCCCAGGAGCAAAGGCTGGGCCTCCTACTCCCACCACCAGGGCAGTGATGCCTAAAAAAAAAAAAAAAAAAAATGTACAAAACCATACATTTTTCATTAACATGTACAAATCCAAACCAATGCTACTCAGTCTGAAAGGGTCGCAGGGAGCCCGAATCCAGCAGCCGGCAGTAGGTTTGCGCTGGTTTGTGAGTGTGGGACCAGGAGCTGTGCCGTGGGAGGTTCAGACCCACCGGCCCCTCTTCGAGAGGAAGACGAGGCTTGTCTGCTTCTAACAGGACTCACCGTCTGGAAAACCCTGAGTCCGTGGCTGGCCTCGGTGGCAGTGGGTGGCCCATCTGTGCCCAACACCCAGAGTCAAGAAGCAGACCGTCTCAGAGGCCTTGGAGAAGCACACCCAGCCAATGAGGGGGCTCAGTTGCTTGGGGCTGAGACTGCTTCCCTCCCGTGTGAAGACTCGGTCATGTGCATGTGCCGCCCAGGAGGGGCCTGCCGAGTCCCGCGGCCCTGCAGCTCCCGCCTGCCTCTGTCTGCACCTCCAGCAGAGGGAAGAAATGCTTGGGAAAGTTCTCCCATGTGGACTTCACGCTGTCCTGAGGACTTTAAAATTTTTATTTTAATAAATCATTTTACTGGGGGCTCTTAGGGCTCTTACAACAATCCATACATCAACCGTGTCCAGCGCATGTGTGCATGCTTAGCCATCAACGTTTCCAAATGTGCTGAGAACTTTCAGAGGCTTGTAGGAAGCTCACTTCACAAGGACCCCAGGAGCGAGGAAAATCGTCTGCTTATCCATCAGGCCAGACCCCTCAGACACAGAGGCAGCAGGTGCGGGAGAGAAGCGAGAGGACATAACAGCAGAGAAAGAGAGAGAGAGGCCTTAGCTATCAGGGGCCAGGAGATGAGTGTGGGCAAAGCGAGACAAAATGGGCTGCAGAAAGCCCTTGTGATGACGTCTCCTCTTCACACTTCTCTATTTGCACTCTCCAGCCTATGTCAGGAATCTTTATTATCTGGGGGCCCGGCAAGGAGAAGGGGGTCCCTCCAAACCTTGGGTCAGGAACCCCCACAAGCAGAAGAACCATTCCCAGGAGCAGTTCGGCCCCTTCATCGTCCACGTGAGTGCCCTCTTATCTGGGCTAAAAGGAAAATCACGTATGGCTCCCCAATAAAATGATTTTGGGGGTCATTTTTCCCCAATAAAATGATTTTTTTTAAAAAGAAGGAAAATCATGCACATATTTTTTACTGGTTCCCCCTGCATTCTGCCCTGGACCCACCCCCGACCCTGGCCTCTCTCGGCTGACCCTGGCAGAGGACATCTCCACAGGCTCTGCTGAGGCCGCCCCACTGAGGGGAGGTGGGGGCAGAGTCGGGACATGCTGGGGGCCTCCGGCTGGGTCTCTTCATGAGGCTTCTGCCCCCTCCACTCAGCTCCAACCACCCAGCCCATAGGAAGAGGTCAGCTTCTGGGATCTGGGATCACAGCTGGCCCCCTTCTGGAGGGGAGGGAGAAGGGAGGAGCCCAGGGTCTCCTGGTCCAGAGGAGGAGGGCAGTGTGTCCAGAGAACCTGTGACCACAGCAGCAAACCCACCCCAGCCCAACTGCGCTGGGCTGTCTGCCTAGCACGAGCCGTGCCTTACCTCCCCGCCCCTCCCCCGCCCTAGGCCAGCCCCATGTCACAGCTGAGGAGGCAGCTGAACTTTGAGAGTTAAGATTGAATTTGACCTTAGAGCCCCAAGCTCAGGGTCCACCCCAGGACACACAGCCTATTCAGTCTTTCCAGATGTTGTTTGTGCTAGCTGGACCCACAAAGATGCAGAAGGTGTAAGCATGGAGGTAGAGAATGTTTCAGCCCAAGCTTGGCTACTCCTGATGTGTAGCGGCGCTGGCTTTCTTCCAGACAGGGAGAGAAGCTCAGAGTGGACTCAGAGGGGCAGGGAACAGGAGGGGCAGAGAGGGGAGAAGGCTGGGAGCAGGTAGGTCCTGCCTTGGGGAGCCCTGACAAAGTCTAGTCACCCTGCCCTGAAGCCTGGGGAGGCCCCCACGTCAAGGGCAGCTCTGAGCCAGCCTACCAGGAATGCAGGCTGCCCACAGAAGACAGGTGCCCTGCTCTGGATCGATCAGCTAATGTCACATGTCTGTTGACAATTCAGGTGGCACAAGGGTCCCTAGCAGAGCAGAAGGTTCAGGTGGTGGAGCTGTGTCCAAGAAAGACAGTCTGTTTGTCGGAGCATGCCGAGTTCCGTGCAGTTCTTCAACATTCCAGTGGCTGGCGGTGTCCATAAGTGTGTCCACAAAGTGTGTGCTTTGGTAACGGGAATGCCACGTAAGATGTATCCTTTGAAAGATGAGCGGCTTCTGAGAAACATTCTGGCTGTACTTCTTCCAAGAAGTGTGTTCCTCTGGCTGTCCATGGGACTTTGACATTCTCCGCCAACACCACCATTCATAGGCAAAGATTTTCCTTCAGCCATGTCATTCATTGTTCAACTTTCACACGCAGACAAAGTGATTGAAAATAACTCTGGGTCGGATCAGGTCTTGTGCAGCAGAATGTGCCCAGTGCAATCGGTCCGTGTCCTGGTTTATATCTGGAGTAGAACGTCACCAGCAGGGTATACGACGGAATGAACCTGTACAAAGTCCTGCTTCTAAAACAATCCGATTTCAAAAGCAATTTCTCACCCTGAGTTACTAGGAAGTACACACCCATTATAAAGGATTTTGGCCAGTTGTTGAAAATCAGTTATTAAAGAGATGCTGTCAATCAGATAAAATGTATCGGTTGGAGGCTTGAAGAACGAAAGGGTTTGTCCCTTGGACTTTGTACACTGCTGCTTAGGTGTCAGCTCCAGAAGAAAAAGAACCTGGGAAAATTGAGTGACTTTGAACCATTTTTGTGACTGTACCAGAAGCAAGATGGGAAACATTTTGACAAATTTTGATAGCTGCGCAGTCTTCCTTATCCTTCAGTTTAGGAAAACAGGTTGCTGCTACACTGCTGAGATATCACCAAAGGGAGTCTGGGTAAGGGGCAAAGTGACATAGAAAATGCATGAGAGGTGGAGGAGGGTGAAAATAATCCGGGGGGCCTTCCTGGAAGAGGAAAGCCAAGGACAAGCCATGGAAGTGGTCAGTTTGGAAGCAGGGCAGAGCGAGGAAGAGGACATCTGAGGTGGGGGGAGGGTCCCCCTGTCTATCAGAGGGTGGGGGTGGGTGCTCTTCCCTGCCCTCTCCTTGAGAGATGGGTGGGATCTCTGCCATCAGTCAGGGCCCCGACTCTGAAGAAGTGCAGGACAGCTGGCTCAACCCACTCCAGCTCTGGACTCTGCCCAGGAGCTGCCTGGGAGGAGAAGATGGGCCAGGCGCCATGGGCTGGTCTCCGCCCATTGGCAGCAGTGGGCTCTACCAAGTGACTCCCGAGAGTGACTGGTTCCCCACAGACCGTAAGTAGGAAAATCACCCTGCTCCTTTCCGTGTGTGTGTGTGTGTGTGTGTGTGTGTGTGCGCGCGTGGATGCACCTCGGGGCATGCCGGCGCACCCAGGCTGGAGCGTGGCTAGAGATGGGTTTCTCTCCAGGGCAAAGAGGAGCTAGAGGAGGCGCTGGGAGAGGTGGAATCTTAACCGGGACTGCTGTTTACAAATGAAACAACCCTCGGCCTTAAAGGGGATGGATTGGCTCTTGCCATTTGAAAGCCCAGGGGTAGGACTGGCTTCAGGCATAGCTCGATCCAGGAGCTGCGATGTCTCCCCGGCATAGTGTCTCTTCTCCCGTCTGTAGGAGGAGTGTAGCGCAGCGAAGCTGTCACCAGCTGTGGGTTTTACAAACCTGTTGTCAGGAGCCATGAAAGCTGGAGCTGTTCGCAGAAAAATGCTTATCCTTGCTGGACCTAAGGCCTTCTTTGCCCTATGTTTCTGTATGAGAAATTGCTCCTCCCAGGCTCTGAGGAGAGGGAAGGCAGGCTGCACACGGTGCCTACCTGTGTGTGCCGAGGAAGCCGAGGCTGGGGGTCTCTGCGGTGACATAAGTGTAGACCGGACAGAGCGTTGGTCCCCCCACCCAGTCTCCTCTCCTCTCAGTCTCCCTGGGTCCTGCCTGGCCTCACCCTCTTTCTTAGCTTTGGACCCCAAACCTGTCTTTCAGCTGGAATTCCGGGCAGATGGAGGAAAACAGGTCCCGAACAGGAGAGTCCGTGTCTCCCCCGGCCACAGCCAGCGGCCTGGAGAACCTGGGAGCGGAGTTCTTGGAGAGCCTGGTCTGTCCCGTCCCCATCCACCCCTTTCTTCACGTGCCCCCACGTGCCTACTCCTGGCCAACTTTGTTGGAACACGGGGGGGGCGGGGCGCCCCTCTCTGTTGGCCTTCTCAGGACAATGTGCCCGCCTCCCAGGCGTTAAGTGTTTCCTGAGCACCGACTATGCCCTGGTCTAGTCGATCCCAGCCTGGGGGTCAGGCTGTTCTCCGTGGGGCCATGACGTCTGAGCTGTCATCTACAGGATGTGCCGGAAGGGTCAGATGCCTGGGAAGCCCCGCCCTCACTCAGGGGTGTTAGCTCAAGGCCCCATTTGAGGCCCTCTCTTGCCAGCCCCTTCAGTGTGGAGAGAGCTCTGGTGCTCCTCCCACACAGCCATCTGTACGGACGGACCTTGAAGGAAGTCAGTTTTGAGTCCTGGGGACCCCGCAGGCTGGCTGCTACTGCAGGAGAGTGCTCCACAGATATCTAAGGCTAGATTTTAGGGAGTCCATCCCCAGATCCCTCATCTGTGGCCCTTCTGTCAGCAGCCAAGAATGGTAGCCGTGGTCCCACCCCAGCAACAACCCCCGTGGGAAAGGACGCATGGACAGGGAGCTGGATGCTGCCGGGAACCTTCCATGAGGTCCTCGCCGGCCCCCAATTCATCCAGACCGTGTGCTCCCTGAGGCCGGCCATGGTGGCTGGCACACAGCAGGTGCTCAGTAAAGCTCTGCTGAATGTTGTGACCTTGTCCTTCGTTTACGTCCCTCGACACATCTGGCCCTCTCAGGACATGCTGTGGCTGTACTGAGGGCATCAGGACTCTCACCCCACCCCCAGGGCGTGGCTGAGTGGCCCACTCTGACCTTCCTCTGTTGGCCCTAGGAGGAAGGCCGGGCTCCTGACCAGAGCCCCGCAGAGGCTGTGGGCAGTTGGAGCAAGGCAGGCCCCAAGCCCTTCTCCAGGTGGTAAGTGACTGGCGGTGGGGAGAGAGGTCTGGGGTGGGGTGGGCTGAGGCACTGTGTGTTCCTGGCCTCTGCACAGACAGGGCTGCCCTTAAGCCCACTGATGGAAAACCAAGACTTTCAGACAAAGAAGCTCCGAGCTTAGGACCTCAGAGACAAGCTAGGCTGGAGGCTTCCCATCTGCTTGTTAGCAGCTGATCAAAGCTCACTGGGAACACTCTTGTGTAGTGGAGAGGTGGGGATGGGGGGGGTGGGGGGTGGGGACTGACACTGCTCTAGTCAAAGTGAGGTAGGCGGCCTCTAAACCAGGCCAGACTCCCTCTCACCCTCCCCCGTCTGCCTTCTACCCGACCTGGTCTCTGGGGAACTGAGGGGAACCCCAAGGCTGTTTGGAATCACCTGGACTGAGCTGGGTCCCCTCACTGCAGCCTAGTAATGGAAGGGCTTGGCCCAGGTAGCGCAGGTGGGGAGTGTCTGCCAGTAGAGAGCACAGTCTCCCAACCCTTGGGGGATCCCCACAGGTAAGGGGAGTGTGTTCAGTGGGGGTGATTCTGTATCTGCCTCAGCAGGGAGGGGTTGGAGAGCTGCCCCCTCCCAATCAGGGATTCCTCCTCTTGGGGAGAACACAGCAAGAAGGGCAAGAGGTGCCTCAGCTTCAGGGGAGTCCCACGACATCCAGGGGGTACCCGCAGGACCTCCAGGCCATCCGGGACACTCCATGGCTGACAGGTGAGAGTTGGCATCTGAACTGGGCCCTGGCAGGGCACTGATGACTGCTGGGCCCTTTCCCGTGCCCTCTGGCTGAGACCCCCATGACAGAGGTGGGTGATGCCGGTGCAGAGGCCCACGGAAGCCTCTCCCCCTGGCTCCTACACAGGTGTCTGGGGGAGGGGAGGTGGCCCATGCCCTGTGTGTGCCTTCCCCCACTGGACTGGCTCCCTTCCAAGCTCGGGAGGCTGGGCAAGCTGACATCCAGAAGATGGCGCTCTGTGCAGAAGGCAACTGGTGCAGGCAGGGAGGCACAGAGGCCGGAGGCAGGGGAAAAGTCTAGGCCGCTGCTGGTTTGCTCTGGGCTGGCCCAGCTCACCTCATGTATCCATTTTACTGGGGACATGCCAGAGTGGCTCCCTCCGGAGGGCCAGGGGATGGCCCCCTGGCAGAGTGGGAGGGACCCCCTAGACTCTGCTGTGTATCTCCTCAGGGGGAGACTGCAGCCGGCCAAGAGGGCAGGACGCCTGTACAGGGAGCACGCACAGCTGTTCCGATGGATCCTCAGGGGCCTGCTCTGCACCGGTGAGTCTGGGGCCCGGCCTGGTCCTCGGCCACCCCACTCCAGCCATGCTGGGCCCAACTGCAGCCCGGATGGCAGCCCCAGCCGCCTGTCTCTCAGGGCCTGCTCGCACCCACTCAAGAAAAGCTGAGCACCAAGTCAAGGCCAGCTCATGGACCAGAGGCCTGGCATCAGCGTTGAGGCTCCCCGGTTCTCCAGGGCTACCTGACTAGTAATAGAACACTAGTAATAGAGTGATTTCCACGTAACCCAGTACCACACAGTCCAAACAACCATCTGGGAACACTCAGGAGAGTTGGGGAATAGTCCAGGAAGGCTTCCTGGAGGAGGTAGCATTGCAGTCTCCCAGGCTGGGTAGGGATCAGGTGAAGGGGAAGGACAATGAGTGTCAAGAGAACTCCTGGGCAAAGGTAAAGATGGGCAGGCTGTGGGCCGGCGCTGGATAGGGCGTGCTGGAGGTAAGGTCCAGATGAGGAAACCGAGGCCCAGAGAGGTTGCGTGGTCTGCCTGCTCCCCCGTTACATGACGCAGGGAGGAAGGTGGAGCCTCTGGGTGGACTGCAGAGGCCTGGAGAGACTCGTCTTCTTGCTGACCCCACTCTGTCTCTCCCACCCCCACAGCATTCTTCGGCTTTCTGCTGACCGCCTGCCTCCTGGATTTCCAAAGGGCCCTGGCACTGTTTGTCCTCACCTGCGTGGTCCTCACCTTCCTAGTCTACGACCTGCTGAAGAGGCTGCTGGGGCAAAAGCTGCGGCGTTATGTCAAGCCCCTTGGGAATTCTCGCTGGAACCTTTGGTTTAAGAGGTGAGTTCAGGGCTGAACCTCAAGCCTTGGCAGGGGGAGCCTGTTCCAGGGGCACAGTCAGGAGGTTGCCCATCCTCAGTCCTTGTCCCATGTGGGGTTCCTGGCCCGTCCAGCTGGCAATCGGGGGCGCAGAGACGGGTACTGGGTGGCTTCCAAGCTAGCAACCAGCTTTGTCGTGGCACGGGGCCAGTTCCCGCCTGGTGTTTTGCTCCGGTTACAAGAGGTGACTATGGCAGCTGGGACCAGGACGCCACACCTTGCTGGGTTCAGAGATCCCAGCAGGGTGGGCCCCTATCATGGTCTCCCATCAGAACACCTGGGGCATTTGGGGGACAAACAGCTGCTGGGGGACCACCCCTGGAGTGTGATTCAGCCCGCTGGGGTGCAGGCCAGGTGTTAATATTTTAAATCAGTCCCCAGGGCTCCTGATGCAGGTTCTTATGTTACTGGGTCACAGGATGGGAACCTTGACTTTCAAAGTGAGTTCTTAGAGCTGCAGAAACCAGGAAGAGCGGGTGGGGGGGGGGGGGAGACTG
>PVJH01037869.1:0-17595 GCA_004026705.1 Nesogale talazaci | reverse complement strand
CACACTCTCTCTCTCCACACAAAGATTGCATCTGTGAAGAGCAGGTGCTCTTGTGTGAAGGACTGCCTCCCTTCAGGAAGCCCCTGCCCTCAGGTCACTGTGAGCAGAATGCGGAGTGACTCTGTCACATTTTGGGGACTTTTCAGGGCCAGGAAAAGATTCTAAAAGTTGAACTTTGGGAAATGATTTGTGAAAGAGAACAAGAACAATCCTGTAATTGTATGTGCAGGCTAAATGAACCGCGGCTCCAGCACCTTCCAGAGATTCTGTGGGCTGCTGAGAGCAAGTGGCATTTGATGGCCATAGCTGCAGTCCATCATCAGTCCTTTTTCATCATAGCCAAGAGAGCCCACTCTAGCTGTGCACAAAAACCCATCATAAAGCTACAAATAGTACTTATTTGGGGGACACTTACCCAGGTTGCAAAGTGGCCTGTCGGATGAAGACAAAACTTTTCCACAATTATTATGCTCCAAATATTAAGCAGACTATTTACTAGCATTTGTCATGGAAGTTGTTAGCTTTTCTCCCTGATATTCCCAATTACTTAAGGCCTTTGTATTGTCTAACGGCGAGCTAACTCCCCTGCCCTTAGGATGATGGCTCGCTTCCCTGAAAGCCTGTGGGAAGCCTGTGGGCATGTTTCAAGAGCCATTGTTAATAGCCCCTAGACTGATAGAAATGTTTATCTACCTTCACAGGTTAAGGTCTGGCCTCTTCACATAGTCACTTAGACATTCCTAAGACCACTCCCCTTATCACCATATAGCCCTTAAGACAGCCCTCTCCTGTGACATATATCCTTGCCTGTAATTAGGGGGCTGCCTTGGCTCCAGAGGGCATATAGTGATGGGATATAGGATACGAGGCCTGTCTCACTAAAAAGCCTGCCTCTCTCAAGCCTGCTTCATACCAGCCTGCCTCCATCCAGGCTACTGCTCACCTGTCTCCCTCTCCACGTGGACCATCTGGCAGGATGGAGGTGAGCATGTACCATGAAAGGATATATATGTAACTTTTAATGCTCTTCTCTCTCTCTCTCTCTCTCTCTCTCTCATGATCTCTATATCGGTGTTATAATAAATAATAATTATCGCTACACAACTACCTGTTGAACCCTTGCTGTGAGTATATCAGGAGGACTGATCACCCCCTGATAGTGGCCTCCAAGTTGGGCTGCTCATGGCAAGATTGTCTGTAAAAAAAGATGAGGCTAACAGTTCCTGTCAAGATTGAGTCTCTGGAACCCTAGAATGCATTTGTGTTCTGTCCTGTGGGGTAGCTTTGAGCTGGGACTGGCTTGATTGCTGTGCAAAGTAGATACGTCACCCAGATCCTCCCAACTTCTAGGGATAAGATGCAAACAGGCAGAGTTCTGTGAAGCTAGACTTGAACAGCATTGTCCTACATGGAAAGATTCTTATTTGTCATGAAGTCATAATGTGTGTTTCGATATTTTTGTTTAGTAAAGAGGTCTACCCATTTATAGCAAGATTTTTTTGACTTCCTCCCTGAAGCGTATTTGCTGGCCTCATGCAACAAACTGAGAGACAGGAGGCAGCTTCCTAACATTGCTTCAAATAGGGAGAAATCAAGGGTTTCAGAGAAGAGTTCGTGCCCCAGAAATGGTGGCCCTGTAGCCCCACTGCATTTGTGATCTCTTACTGCTTCTGCCTGTAAAAGCTCCCTCTGTTGAATGAAGATGGGGTGGCTGTCCCTGTGAACCCAGGAAAGCATGTGGAGCCCCAGGAATCTCTCGTGATGTTTCTTTAAAGCCTATGAAAAGTTTGGTTTATTGACTCACAAGTTTAATAGACTAAACATGCCACCTATGGACTATGAGTCACTACATGGTGTAAGCGGTTAAATGCTTGACCAGGATTCAAAGGCTGTGGTTCAAGCCTATCCAGAAGGCTTGGTGATGTGCTTCTTAAGGATCACAACCGTGAGAATCCAATGGATCCTATCTTAACAGATCCCAATGAGTTGGAATCAACTTGATGGCGCTAATCACAAGAAGTCGCTTACACTACAATACAGCAGTGATGCAAAAGCAAACCTAATTCAATCTTTTAAAAGATATCACCTAGGAGATCTTTTCAAACCCTACCTCTAGTGACTCAAGATCAGCACCTTAGAAATTAATGTTCAAGCAGATGGGCATTGGACCTCCACTCAAGTACTTGCTAAATGCAAGAACACTTTGTTCTATTAAATTGGCATTCCATGATGTTCACCTTCTCTACTTGATCACTGAAGACAAATGTGTGCATAAGCAATAGTGTTGAAGAAAGCTGATGGTGCCCGGCCAAGAAAAGATACAGCATCTGGAGTCTTACAGGCTTGAGTAAACAAGTGGCCGTCCAGCTCAGAAGCAACAAAGTCCACATGGAAGACGTACGCCAGTCTGTGTGACCACAAGGTGTTGAAGGGATCCAGTGTCAGGCATCAAAGAACTAAAATCATATCATTATAAATAGGGGGGAGTACAAATTGATGACCCAAAGCCCATCAATAGGTGAAGCAACATCCTCTTACAGAGAGGTTGCAGGGAAGAGATGAGCCAGTTAAAGTACAGTGTAGTAACAACAAAATATGCATCTTTCCTCTAGTTCTCAAATGCTTCCTCCCACCCACTATCATGCTCCCAGTTCTACCAGACAAGTCCGGATAGAACAGGGGATATACGCTGGAGTTGGAAACATGGGGAATTTAGGATAGATATTCCCTCAGGACGAGTAATGGAAGTGGTGATGGGAGGGTGGAGGGATAGTGGAGTAGAGAGGGGGAACCAATTTCAGGGATCTACATATAACCTCTTCTCTGGGGCATGACCAATAGGGAAGTGAGTGAAGGGACACATTGGACAGTGTACAATATGAAATAGCAATTTTTAAATTATTTAAGGTTCATGGAGGGGGAGGGAGGAAGAGAAATATGGGGAGCTGGAACTAGGGGACTAAGTGGAGGGAAGATGTTTTGAGAGTGATAATGGCAAGAAGTGTGCAAATGAGGCCTGCATACAATTGATGTATGTATGGATCGTGAGGGGAGGTGTATGAGTACCCAATAAAATGATTCATTTTAAAAAAGGAGGGGAGCAGAAAGAGGAGCTTTTTTTTTTTTTTAAGAGGAACTTATACCATGGGCTCAAGTAGAACATGTTTGGAAATGTATGTGGTAACGTGTGCAAATGTGCTTGATACAGATGATGTACTGAATGTTATAATAGCTGTAAGAGCCCCCAATAAAATTATTTTTTTTAAAAAAAAGAGGGGGAAGGAGGAGCTTATACCAAGGGCTCAGGTAGAAAACATTTGGAAATGAAGATGGCAACAGGTGTACAAATATGCTTGATACAAATGATGTATTCAATGTAATAAAAGCTGTAAGAGCCCCCAATAAAATCATTGAAAAAAATTAATGTTCATCAAGTGCACCCACAATACCAATTAGAAATCCCCCCTTGGATATTGGAGAGCTGGGCATTAACAGTGTTTAAGAAGCTTGGATTGCTAGTTAAACAGCTAATTAAAAGCCAGGGGACTCTACTTAGTTTTCCCTCCATGTCTCAATTATGAACCCAACCGGTGGCTGCATACAAGAGAGGAGCGAACACATGCCTTTTGGTCAGAGAATCTGACTGGTTGAACCAGGTCTTGACTATGACTTGCTATGTGACAGGACAGTCGTTTAAGCCTTCTGAGGCTGTTTCCTGCAATAGAAAACCTGACCAATACTAGCTACCATTCCTGCTCCTTTGGAAGATGAAACGAAACACTCAACCCAAACCCAGGTCCACAGAGTCGATTCTGACTCACAGTGACACAACAGGACAGGGTAAACTGCCCCAAGAGATTTCAATGGAACAGAGAGCTGTGTTATCTTTTTTACAAGGCACAGCTGGTGAGTTTGAACTGCCCATCTTTGAGTCTAATAGCTGAGTGCTTTTACCACTGCACCACTGGGGCTCTCTAAATTAGACTCAAAAACAAACCAAAAACCCTCGTGGCCATCTAGTTGATGCTGCTCATAGCAAGGCTATAGGACAGGGTAGAACTGCCTGCTTGGGTTCCATGACTGTGACTCTGTCAGAGGAGAGAGCACCCCTGGTGGTTTTGAACTATTAACTTTTAGTTTTGCAGCTCCAACACATAACCACTCTGCCATCAGGGCCCCGGCCTAAAAGTACCACATGAACCCTGTGCCCTGCCAAAAAAGCAACAGAAAAAGAGAACAAGCACACACATTTCAAACCTGGTTGAAGTTATTTTTGTATTACCTATCACTCAATTGTTCTTTTGAACCACAACACAACCTAATGGACCAGAATAGATGTACTAAAGAACCAAGTCACTATTCCACTTTTCCTTTATCTGGCTGTGATTGTCAAGAATATACATAGCAAAACACATGCCAAGCCCACAGTGCCGACATGTACAATTGAGCAACCTTCTTCTAGTTATGCAGTTATTCTTCCCCTCCTTGGCTGAGATGTTCTCTCTCCATGAACATAAACTCACTGTCCCATAAGTTAGGCGGCTACATTTTCAGTTGCTGTTTTCTACACACATAAAGGACAGTATAAGACTCCTGTCAAGGCTGCTGCACTGCGGACCCTGCACTCTCTCTCTCTCTACCAAGTGATGCTGCCCTATCCACCCTATCTCATGGAGGTGAGCACATGCCAAGCTGGTTCAATGTCAAAGTAGTTCTCAGAGAATCAAAGTGGACAGAGCAACAGTTTCATGTGAAATCTCTAATCTCTAGAGAGATCCAACACTCTATGGTTTTAGAAGAGATGCTGGCATTCCTATTGTAGTTTTTCCGATGGGCAAGGACATTTCCCAGCACATTGTGATTCCCTCTGAGCAGAAGAGCTGAGCGCAGAGTGCCGAGGATATGAGCATCTGAGTGTTTCATACTGTTCATCCCACAATCCCCTCCAAGATAAGCTACGATCTCCAATGTGTGACTTAATGTCATCAGTTTTCCCCCCTGACACAATTCTTCCTGGGGACCTTCATAGAGACACAGTCATCCAAATGTGAAGACAACTTCCCTTGAGAGTAATATCTCTGATGGCCTTGGAATACGATTCTTTACAGCCACCTCAACGTCACCCACCCCATCTCCATCCGGCAGCATTTATAATGGGAGCTATAAAAAATTTAGTGAGTGCCAACTCCTCCTCTGGCATCATGCCAGACTGGTGTATGTGTGTGTGTGTGTGTGTGTGTGTGTGTGTTCCAGAGAGATGAGAGTATGATAAAAGGCAAACATACAGCAGTGGCATGCCAGAGAGGGGTATGGGGCACAGACTGCACTAGGTGACACTGTCAGAGTGAGTGACACTAAAATCACAGTCTGTGCATCTTTTGTGTGGTGTTCTGGAGACATTTATTACTTTTTAATGAAAATATTCTTGCAGTGAGTTATAATAACTAAAGCAATTTCATAAGCCCTGTTGGCATGCATCAACATACCTACAAGGCCAAAACGTGGTTAATTTACTTGATGGGCCTTCTAATGCTGTCAGTGGAGAGCTGTCGTTCCTGAATCACGGGATGTCACGTGCGCTTGATTTCATTGCTGCCCGGGTGGCTCAGTGTGAGGGTGACCAGCCCAAAGGTCAGCTGTTTGAAACTACTGGCCACTGTTCGGAGAAAGAGAAGTCTTTCTTCTCCTGTCCAGAGGTACTCTCCAAAACGCACAGACACCGTCCTACCCTGTCCTATAGGGCATTATGAGCCTGACTCAATGTGATGGCGGTATATTTGGTTTGAGAATTTTGTCAATCTTTCTGGTATTTTCACTACAATATTATAGTAAGCAGTAGTAGCGGTTAAAGGAAAAGAGGATGAACTTCAAAGGTTTCTCACTCAGCTGATTAGGTTGTTAACTAATAATGTTATAACTCTATATAAAAACTACGTGTTGCTAGTTTTCATGCATCTAAGAACTCACGATTAAACAATTTACAAATAGATCACACATTAGTCCATGATTAAATTGGTAATAAACATTACTAAGCGAGATAGTTAAGGCTTATTGGGCCAACCTGGTCGATAAACACATGTGGGATTAACGGAAGGGCAGAGAGGTGAAAGCCTGGGTGAGTCTTGTCTTTCTGGTTCTCTGATGGTCAGACCAGGGTGCAGCTGCCTTAGCCAGCTCTCTGCTTCCTCTGGCAAAGCTCACTTACCACAAGACATCCCTGAGCAGAAGCCACATGGACCTACCCCACTGCACCCTTGGTGCCAGAAAAGCCATGTACAGAGCCCTACCCGCGCTGAGATACTTACATTCTCACTGACTCGACTTCCCTCTTGCGTCGGAGTCACTGTGTGTGTTTTGTGAGAGTGGGGAGGACTTTGTAGATTGGTACCAGACATATGGACTAATGTTGGACTTCCGGACTTGGGCAGCACTGGGTGGGAATGCTTTCTGAATGGACACTTACCTTTGTATAAAACTCTCTCTTCCATATATGATTTTCTGTGGATTTGTTTCCCTAATGTGCCCAGACGAACACTCCAAGGTTTCTAGATGGGCTGCTCCAGGAGTTGGTGCAGAGGTGGGTGACTGAGGGGAGGGGTGACACCATGAATTTCCTAGATAACACTAACTCTAGTGACGTCACTAATGCACACTGTTTACACTAAAATCCTGCGACCAAATGAATTCCAATTGATAGCAACCCTTCCTATAAAGGGTTTCCAAGACTGTACATCTTGATGGATTTCCTGTTGGTAAGTTTGAACCGCCCAACTGCCTCACTCAAGCTCACTGTCATTGAATGGGCTCTGAGCCGAGCCACCCACCAGGACTGGGGAGAACTGCCTTTGTGGGTTTTCTGATGAAAGTAGACTATCCCAAGAAACAGATAGGGGGAGTGAGGAAGATCCAAAAAGAAGAAAGAGCACTGCCACAAGCAAAGGACAACCACGGTGTGTGTGTTGGGGGGGGGGGGGGAGAGGGCGAAGAGCACTAAAAGAAGCAGGAAGTGGTTAACAACATCAAGTGAAGCAGAAAACTCAGGAAGAGGAAAACGGAGTTGGAGAAGGCAACAGCTGGAGGAGCCAAGACTCCGGGAGAAGGAGCCCTATTAGTTGCATCTTAACATGCCTCCAGGGTGATATTCAACAGCTTTCAAATGAAGATTTTCCCCCTTTGGCTGACAGCTGCCACGGAAGACGTAATGATGATGGATGCATAGCCGGAACAACTTCGGCTGTAATTAAATGAAGTTGGGGAAGTGGGAGTGGGGCTGGGGGAGAGGAGGTTGCCATACCTTCTAAAACACTAACTTGGATTTTTGATGGGTGCGAAGACTACTCGCCAAGGTTCTGCTTGTTTCGTGAATGACACCTTCTTGGGTCCTGAAGTAACTTAAATAGTGTGCACATAGAAAATACTGCCATGTAGAAGAAAACATTCCATCATTTGAGTCTTCCCCAGTTCAAATCCTGGCTTTCCTGCTAGGTAGCTGTGCTAAGCCTGGACCACCCAAACTCTTCATATTCCTCAGGCGTTTTTTGGAGATCAGACGCTTCCCTGTGCTGGAGGAAGGGATGACTTAATTCACATAAAATGTTTAGGATAATGACTAACAATAACACCTTCGATATAATTAGCTATCATCATCCTAATTATTAAGATCATTGTTTGGCCTTCTGTAGGTCACAGTCTTATCCAAAGGGGCAGCCTATTTTCCTGATTTTACAGATAGGGCAATCCCATGATTTGTTTTCAGCCCTACAAAGAAACCAAACCCGCTACCATGGAGTCCATTCTGACACATGGTGAGGAGACAGGACAGTGCAGAAAGCCCCATCTTTCTCCCTTGGCAGGGTGGCTGGTGGTTTCGAACTGCCCCCAGAGTTCCTCTTGAGCCCCATCCACAACCAGAAATGGAAGAAAGCTCTCAAACGGCCAATCAGACGCAGCCTTGTCTGCTAAGTAAGAATGAACCCCTACCTCAACGGCACTGCCATTACGAGATAAGACAGTCTGCAGTTGCTTTATTCGTAAGACCTGAAGGGATCCAACAACATTGTTTTGTGCTTGTATTCTCTTGTTTATCACAGCTGCTCTGGATCACAAGATCCTCAAAAAATTAAAAACAAAACCCCAAGCAGGTTTAATTCTGTTGGAGTGAAAAAATAATCACAGTCCCACAATGGAACGTAAAGGGGAAAATGTTGAAACATTCAAGCGATATCACTCTGCCATCAGGTCTATGTGCCGTATGTTTTATTTATGGGGCCTTGAGTGAACTCTATGAGTAGAAACAAGATATTAAAGCAATGCTGGGGTTTCTGTGCAAGAAAGCATGCTCTTGTCATGATTTTCCACATTGTAGCAGTGCAGAATAGTCTGATTCATCCTACAAATGGTAGCCCTTAGCATGGTGTCTGCAACAAAGGAAGCCTGTGACATGCAGATCTCTTGGATTCAATGGAGAAGTAAGTGGAGAAATGGAAACTAATCTGACCTCTCTTCTAATGACTGATAGGAGTAGAACCTCCATCACGGTGCAAAAGAGGATGCGGACACATTCAACAGATTCAAAGCCCGCAGTAGTGGAGAGTATCATTCTAAAGAAGTAACATGAAAACCAGCTGCATGAAGCTTTGGAATGTATCAATGATGGCGATTTGAGGCACACATTCATTTTTTGTGCTGTGCACAAACTAAAGTAAAGCAGAGATAGCTTGGTTTTTCCAAAGATCACATAGAGAAAACAAGGGAAGGGAGGGAAGAGACAAGGGAATAAGACTTCCACAGAGGGAGATGCTCAGCCAAAGAGAGTAACCTTTCCTTCCTTCCTTCATTCATTCATGTCAAGTTCTCTTTTCAGTGGCACCTACCAGCATGGCCAGAGATAGCATGATATATCTATTTTTATTTATGATGATGGCTAAGTTTTTGCACTTAGTGTTTAATTTTAAATGTCAGTAAAATCAGTATTTCAACAATTCAGAAGTATTTAATTTTTAAAATGTTGTGATTGCACTTGAAGAGTCAGCTTGTGGCAAATTAATGTGCATAACTGATTCTCAGACTATGATGGGTTAATAAGATATCATACTTGCTCTCCTACTATAAACAATGACAAAACTAGATAGAACATATGAATCAACTGTCTTCATGTCCTAGACAGTACATGGCTATGACCTTCCAAAGAAGAGGATGCACTCAGGATGGGATATGTGGTCATCTGGCTCTCTGCTGAGAGACCCCTTCCAAACTGTGACATGGGGGGAAGCAAACTCCAAGCAGAAAGCAGAGAGATCTGCTTTAGAAGGGCTCCTCTACCCTAGAGTGTATGTTTTTCTCAACCTGTCCTAACAAATCAAAAAACAAAGCAAGTGGGCTTAGACAGTATGGCAGTTACAGAAACTCCTGTCAACTTGAATAAGAGTCGAGCCTGTCAATCAAGTCATAGTCAATGATGCCTCTGTGTGGGTGTGACCTTTTCCTGGGGATTCTGGGAATTCCTCTCTTCCTCCCTGGTGGTGGGACATACTCTCCCTGCTTCACATCTGTTGACAAGCCACACGAAGCTATGCTGATAGAGCCCTGGAGCTTAAGATGCTTCCACAAGACTTTTCACGCACTAACCTATGATCTTCTTGTGTTCCGCATCATTGCATGTGCTGCGTGAGTCTCAAGAGGAATGTATGGACTAGTAACAGATGTATGGGCTAATATCAAACTTACAGACTTGATCTGTACTGGACTGAGATGTTGTCTTGATATACAATTACTCTTTGATATATAAAGCGTTTTCTTACACACATACTATTAATGTATATTTTGAGCACAGGGGCAAAATCACCCCTTGAATTTCTGAGTCCATGCTGTTTAGTAAAAATGGCTGACAGAAGGCCAAAATGTCCATTGGATGCCCTGGCTTGATGCACTCGGCAGCCAAAGGCCATATTTTGTATCAATGGAATAGTTTAGAAAAAGATTAAGATAAGATAGATAAAGATTGTACTTGATTGTTTGAAGAATTGAGTTTAGGATCTGGCTATACTAGGTTTCTAATGTTTTCTTTTTACTATTGTTGTTGATATAGTGATTGATAGAAATGATTATTGGGAAGTATAGAGAGTTTGTAAGCTCACTGTTTTAGCCACCAATTCAAATCTTTAAATGGGTATAGGACACGCCTACAATGAAGACACCCAATGTCTTGAATTCTCAAGACATTCAGAGGTGAAGAGTCTTGCCTAGGGGACTGTGGACAGACTAAAGAGCAAAAAGAAACCCTTTGTCTTTTTGAAATTTGAACTAGTGTTTTGTACCAAAAGCTGAAAAAAAGTTGGGAGACATTAAGAATATCTCCTCTCTAGGACTGAAAATTAAAGGGAGCCTTGTGGGCAGCCTGAAATGCTTGCTAGGTGACCAACTAGATCTACTTGTCTAATGGAAGTGGGAGAAATGCAACAATAAAGAGTCAGATTGAGTCGGGCCACTGACACCCACAGATCTGGTTCATGGGGAGAAGATGAGAACAGGGTGTCTGGTCTGAAGTTCATGGTCCAGCCCAAGGGGGCTGGAGTTGTTGAGAATTTGCGATGCTGGCCCTGGTTTAAAGGTGTGATGACCAATGGGCACGCTGGTGACACTAAGTAAGGCACCCCTTGGGAGAAATTGCAGTGGACAAACCACATGGAGAGAGGCTGATGGCAGCCAGAGTCTCGGAGCTGGAGAAGCCACATGGGGATCCCTGCCAGTGCTAAGATGTTTGCACTGCCACTGGATCCATAAGACTTTCCACTCACCGTCCTGCGATCATCCTGCATTCAGCACCATTGCCTGTGTTTTGTGAGTCTGAAGAGGAATTTATAGATTGGTGTCAGATATATGGGCTAATACTGGACTTATGGACTTGATCTGGACCGGGCTGTAATGTTTTCTCAATATTCACTTGCTCTTGTATATAAAGCTCTTTCTTAGACACATGCATGCCCCCGCATTTGTTTCTGTAGTCTACCGGGACTGACATAGCTGGAAAACGTAACACAAACAGAGAAGGAGGGAAAAGAGCCAGTGGAAGCAAACCCAGAGGTGGCACACATGTTGGAATTAGCAGGCTTCCAAATAACTCTTACAACTAGGCTAAAAAAAGAAACAGAAAAAAGAGGGACATATGAAGTGAGTGAATAGAGAATCTCAGTAGAGAAATGAAAGGTTTAAAAATTTATGAGGACCATATGGAAACACTAGAACTGATAAGTGCAATACCTTAAAGAAGTAATTCATTTAATGGGACTAACAACAGATGAGAAGTTCTTGTCATTAAGTCAGTGCTGCCTGGCAGTGAGCTCTTGCGTCACGGAGAGAGTGACTGTGGGAATTTCTAGAAGCCGATCACCGGGACTTTGTGTGTCTTTCTGATTTGGAACAAATGGAAAATAAACATGTCTGTTTATGTATGGCGTTGTAAATTCCTTAAGGATGAAAGCCCTCTCCTTGGGTCTTTAAATTCATTCTTTCCGAGATAAGGGTCTTCCTAGCACAAAGTCTTGCATAATTTCTTTTCGTGAACAAACAGCAGTTCTGTGCAAAGCATACACAGCAGCAAAATTAAACTATAAACACAGTGCATGCGCGAAGAGGCGGGGCATGAACATGACTTACAGCTGGTGGAGTTTCTGGGACCAGCTGTTGTAGATAGTGTGTGCTGGGGATACCCAAGGAATCAAAGACCAGAGGAGGAGGTGATACAGGCAGCCTTCATAGCATCCCTTTTACCACACAGACCTGAGAAAACAAACGAATCAGATACAGATGACAAATGTGGAACCCTGAACAGCAAAGACAATGCTGAAGAATCAGGCCAAGTGCCAAGAAGAAGAAAGGATGGAGCCAGCCGACTTGGTGAATTACAGATCAGGGCACTCCTCCCAGCTGAACTTACACAGTGCAGCCACGTGGCGACAAAGCGAAGAGCATTCCCAGCCAAAGCCTCCATCACCTGCTGTAGCCCCCAGCAGGAGTGACTGTCACACCATTTTATGCCCACCTGATAAAAGAATGTAGGCATGGAGTCTAGCCTGTCAATCAGGCTACAGCCTGGTGGGTGTCTCCTTGCGGGCGTGGCCTTCTCATAAAGATCCTGGGAACTTCTTCCTCCTGGGGGCAGGACACACTCTCTGCTACACATTCATATTGACAAGCCATGCTGAACCACGCAGAAGGCAGCCAGAGCCCTGAAAATGTGCCTGTTGGCATTGGACTCACAGGGCTTTTCATCCACTGACATCCACTGACCTTTCTGCATTTGGCATCATTACACGTGCTGTGTGAGTCTGAAGAAAAATTCATGGCCTATTATCGAACTTACAGATTTATATAGAATTTTTGGACTTGATCTGGACTGTGCTTGGATGCTTTGTCAATGCATAACTGCTTCTTGGTATAAGGTTCTCCCTTACATATATATGAATGTCTCTGGATTTGTTTCTCTCGTCAAACTGGACTAACAGTCTCCAGTGCCCCTCCACCTATGAAAGGTAAGTATTGTCACTTCACCCACTGAGTTCCCCAATCTGAAGCCACTGCCCCCCCCCCATACATACAATCTCAGTTCAGCAACATACCCCACCACCCCACCCTCTGAGTCCATGGCCTGGAGGTGCCGAGCCTACTGCTCAGTCACTATCCCCAGGCCCTGTGACTGGGTGGTGGCTGCCTCTCTGCCTGAGCGTGAGGCCCACAGAAGAGCAGCTCCTGCTCCTACCTCCAGCCATTTGCACTCAAGGCCCATGGACTAGTGGTACTCACTGCCCCACCCATCCACTGGAGCTAGGCAACTGCAAACCAGAGGAATCTGCTTCTATGCCTGGTCATCCACACCAGAAGTCCTCAGAACTGAAGAGCTCCCAGCTCTTTCAACCCACCAGCACAGAGGGTCTGAGAACAAGGGAGCCCACCCCTACATTGTATGCTGAATGACAGCCACGCACCTGCTAGCAGGTAAACACGGAGTGGCAGCAGCCCCCACTCCCACCCCACCCACCGCCCCACATTGCCTTCCATGTCATACCCCACACCGTGCCACTGCCTGCTCCAGTTACCCTGCCCAGGCCTGCCCATCTGGGACAGTCAGTAGGAATCCAGACCACACACCCTGTGGTGACAACCTGGGCATCCTCGGCCTCTGGCGATTTGCACACATAACATCTAACCCAGCTAGCAGAGAGCATGTTCCCTGCACCTCCTCCCAGGTGTTTTAAGGTATATAAATATGATAATATTTGGAGTCTTGGTGACACAGGCAATACTAAATCGCACAAAGCAGCAGGAAAGGACCACTCTAGCAAGAGACCAAAGCAAAGAGCCAAAAGACCTTCTAGAAGAGGGAACAGTGATGGAACTGTCTCCCAAGGACTTCAAAGACAAGCACGCAGGGTTCCTGAAGAGATCAAAGTGAAGGAAATCACAGATTAAAAAAATCCAGATAAAGAAATAGAAGAATCCAGGAAAACCAAATAAGGAAGTATCTTTTCTAAAAACCACCAGCGAGAAAATGTTCTAAACTTGTGGTAAAGACTGTACACCTCTTCTTGATATGCTGGAACTATTGAACTAAATACTATGTGAATGATGTGCCAATAAAAAATGTTTTGGAAAACCCCCAAACCACCATGTTGGGTGATCTTGATGTGAACAACTACTCTAAGAGGTTTATAACATGAGTTAACAATTTAAGAAAAAAGCAGTTTTCAACAACCATAACCAGTGTCTCAGATCAAGAACCAGCAAAATGAAAGGTTTCTGTTGGCATCAAAGTGGCAGGTGAGGTTCTCCAGAGAAGCCAAACCAGTGAAGCTGGTGCATGTGCAACTGTAGAAATAGATTCACAGCAAGAAAGGGCTTGCGCAGTTGCAGAAGTACGCAAGTCCAGTCTGGTTCCAGTCTGTCAGTCAGATGTAAACAGGAGGCTATCCCTGACTCCTGTAGATGAGGATGCCGATGAAAAAGAAGCAGGAAGATGAAGCAGGAGGGCCCTAGGCTGAAGAGTTGAATGAATCTGAGGTCAGCCAAGTAAACCCAAGGTCGGTGGTCCTCGGACGGGTCCTGGGGCCAGCAAGCAAGACGGTAGAAGACGGTAGGAGGTCTATGAACCAGAATCCAGATCTAACAGAAGGTGAAGGGGCAAGAGAGAGATTGCGTCTGCTCACAGTCTCTCTCATACAAAAGGCCTCACCCCTTAAGCAGTGTCATCAGGCTTCAATCTGATAGACTGGTTGGGCTCCACCCCTCCCTTGACTCAGCTAGGTCTAGTTGGCATAAAATCTAACCATCGCAATAAATAAGACCTGATCTGTACATGTGGTTGTTGTCAGGTGCTACGAGTTAGCTCTGACCCATAGCGGCCCTACACACAGCAGAACAAAACACTGCACGGTCCTGCACCATCCTCACGACTGTTCCTATGCCTGAGCCCATGGACACAGCCATTGGGTCAATTCATTTCTTTGAGGGTCTTCCTCTTTCTCGCTGCACCTGCACTTTACCAAACATGATGTTCCTTCTCCAGGTACTGGTCTCTCTTAACATCATGTCCAAAGTATGGAAGAAGAAGTTCATCATCCTGGCCTCCAAGGAGGACTCTGACCTTTCTTTTTTCCAGTATAGATGTGTTTAACCTTTCAATATACTCCTCCAGCACCTCAATTAACTGTAGATTTGGACATAAAAGTTTGGAATACACTCTTGTGAATTTCTCTTATGCGTTTTCTTTTCTTTTTGTGCAGGACCTTCTCCACAGCCAGACAGAAGCATGCATTTGCCCCAGGAGGTTTGGGCTGTAGTAAGAAAGCAAAGGGAAGGAGGGAGGGAGCCCTCTCAGTCTTGATCTACTACAGTGGGACTTGTCTATAGCCAGCAAACTCTGGTGGCAAAGTGGGTAGGTTAAATATTTGGCTACTATCCTCAAGATCAGCACTTCAAAACCACGAGTCCCTCCTTGGTAGAAAAATGGCGATTTCTACTCCTATAAAAAGTTACAGTCTCAGAAACCTACAAGGTCAATTCTATTCTCTTCTATAGAATCACTGTGAGTCAGAATCAACACGGTGGCACTGAGAGAATGAGCAAGGCAATGAGACTTTGTCTTGTGTCTTCTGGACATGTTATCAGGAGGGACAAGTCTCCGGAGAGAGATATTATCCCTGGTAAATTTGAGGTCCAATGAAAAAGAGTAAGGCCATCGTGAAGCTGAATGGGCACAGTGGCTGCAGCAGTGCGTTCAAACCTAGTAGTGATTGTGTGGATGGTGCAGAATTGAGCAATGCTTCAGTTAAGGGTCACTAAAAGCCAGAGCCCTCATGGTGCAGTGGTTACATAGTCAGTTGTGATCCCCAAGGTCAGCAGTTCAAAACCACCAGCTGTTCTGTGAGAGAAAAACAGTGCTGCCAACTCTCATGTAAAGTATAGTTTTGAAGACTGAACCTTGGTGGCATAGCGGTTGTGTGCAGGACTGCAGCTCACAGGGTTGGCGGTTCAATTCCAGCAGCAGCTGTCCAGGAGCAAAGCTGGGCCTCTTACTCCCACCAGGGGGCAGCGATGCCCACAAAAAGTCGAGTTTTGAACAAACTCAGGGGAAAGGAAACAACAAGTGACCTAAAGTCAATGGCCAGGAGGGTGTAGGACATCTGGCAGGGCTTGATGAAGGGCAATGTCACCAAGAGAAATTATTGAAACTCAAATGAAGGCTGAACATGATAGTGGGACAACAGGAAATTATAAGGAAATAGAGGCAAGAACTAGGAGGCAAAGGACACTTATAGGGGTCCAAATACAGGCATGTACATATATAGATATATTTATATATAATGATATGGAAATCAATTTATGTATACATATTTATATGTTAAGTATAAAGGTAGCAGACAAACACTGGGTCTCTATTCAAGTACCCCCTCATTGCAAGACCATTTTGTTGTAATTATCTGGCATTCTGTGATACTCAGCTTCCCTGACACAATCACTGAAGACAAAATGGGTACATATCACATGTGGTGAAGAAAGCTGATGCTGCCTGGATATCAAAAGATATAGAATCTGGGGTCTTAGAGGCTTGAAGATAGATAAGGGGCTGTCTAGCTGCGAAGCAACAAGGCCCACATAAAAGAAGCATACCAGCCTGTGTAATCACAAGGTGCTAAAGGGATCAGGTATCAGGTATCAAAGACCCAGAACAAACAATCATATCAATGTGAATGAGGGGGAGTGCATAGTGGAGACCCAAAGCCCATCTGTAGATAATTGATCATCCCCTTATAGAAGCATCACAAGGAAGAGACCAGCCAATTAGGATGCAGTGCAGCACGATAAAACATGCAACTTTCCTCTAGTTCTTTTTTTAATACTCATTTTATTGGGGTCTCTAGTTCTTTAATGCTTCCTTCTCCCTTTTATCATAATCCCAATTCTACCTAACAAATTTGGCAAGACCAGAAAATGGACATGGGTACATATTAGACCTGTGAACACAGGGGATGCAGGACAGAGAAATACCTAAGGACCAATAATGAGATAGTGTTACCAGGAGGGTAGGGAAGTTGTGGGGAGAAAGGGGGAACCTATCACAAAGACCTCTATATAAACCCCTCCCTGGGGGATGAACAACAGAAAAGTGGGTGAAGGGAAACATTGGTCAATGAGCGACATGAAAAAATAATAACAATTTATAAATTATCAAGGGTTCATGAGGCAGGGAAGGGGAAAATGGGGAGCTGAAACCAAGGGCGCAAATAGTAAGAAAATGTTTTGAAAATGATGATAGCCATAAATGTGCAGTTTGCCTGATTCAATTGATTTATAGATTGTTGTAATAAGAACCCCCAATAAAATAATTTGTTTTTAAAGTATAGTCTTGAACATTCACAAGGGCAATTCTACCCTGTCTTATAGGGTCACTATGAGTCAACATGGCAGTGAATTTGGTTTTAAGAGTTGACACCAACTCCATAGTACCTAACAAGAACACAAGTGAAGCAATGGTTTTAAAAGTCAAGTTTTTTCAAGAGTAAACAGAATTTCTGAATTCCCTAGACTCCTTTGATAGATGGATAGCAGAACTTGGAAAGTTGCAGGCTGATTTTTATTATGAGCTACAGAGAATGAAATCTCAGAGTATGACAACCTGTGAACAAATGTGTGCCTAGGGAATTTGGGGGAAGCTTCTTGGAGGAGAGGAAAGAGTGTCTAAATACATCTGCAGCAAAACCCCCATTCTACTTCCCTCGTGCCCTAACAGCTTAAACTAAGCTTTCTTGGGTGCAGAATGGAAGAAACTGACATGTCCCCTGAGTCTCTTCTCTCAGTGACTATCACCTGAAGTCAAACAATGATCTCCATGCCAAGTGAGACGTGGAAATTATGGAAACATCATCACAAATGTGTCCAAAGTCAGGACTTTCCACCCTGCATTTGCTATCTCTGAATATCAATGTGAAGGTTGTATTTGTCCTGGATCGAATCATATGCTCCATAAGGATGTGTTGGAGTCTTGTATGATGGGCACTGGTGGCCCAGCAGTTGCCAGTTCAGCTGTGAGACACGAGCTCA
>PVJH01037868.1:0-17592 GCA_004026705.1 Nesogale talazaci | reverse complement strand
TGAGATTGAAAACTCAACCTCTCCTACAAAGATACACAGTAGACTGAATATGCACTTCACAAAACGGTCTATGCACATGACGTAAGCATGAGATATTTGAAAATGTACTTCTCTTAATTATTTACCAGGTAATGCATATAAGAAACACAATGCAATATGACTGTTGCGTTACACTGCTATCCGCAATGGCTGAAAGGGAAAACCAGCTAACACTAAATGATAGACTATGAAACACTCAATACTTCTGATGGAACTGAAAATCTGGTCAGTAATCTATGTTTTTTAAAGTAATTTTATTGGGGGCTCTTACAAGTGTTATAACATTCGATACATCATCTGTATCAAGCACATTTGTACACATATTACCATATTCATTTCAAAATATTTCCACTTGAGCCCTTGGTGTAAGCTCCTCTTTCTTCCTCCCTCCTTTTTTTAATGAATCATTTTATTGGGGGCTCATACAACTCCTATCACAATCCATACATACATCAATTGTATGCAGGCCACATTTACACATTTGTTGCCATCATCGCTCTCAAAACATCCTCCATCCAGGCCCCCAGTATCAGCTCCCTGTATTTCCCTTCCTTCCCCCCTCCCCCATGAACCCTTAGTAATTTACAAATTGTTATTATTTTCATACTGTACACTGTCCAATGTGTCCCAAGTTTCAGAGGAGAAAATGACGATGCACCGGAGGCCACAGAGATCTGGGTGAAAAGGGGAGGGCTGAGCCCTGGTGGCGTAAGTGGTTGAGTACGGGGCTGTGGCCCGCAGGCTTGGCGGTTCAAATCCAGTGGTGGCTCTCAGGAACAGCGCTGGATAGCTCCCACGACCACCAGAGGGCAGTGATGGCCCCCAAAAACAACAAAACAAAAACAAACACCAACAACAACTAAAGGTCGGGGGCAAGCCTTTCAGAGGGAAAGAAACCTGCAGAAGGGGATTTTAGACAAGTGTCTGAGTGAGACCAGGATGGGCTGGAGTGTGGACAACCCACGCTGGAGCACTGCGGGGAGGAGCCCTTGGGAGGCTAAGTCAGGAGGCCGCGCCTGTTAGTCAACTCACAGAGCCCTTCACTTCCCCAAAGGTTCAGATGCCCTGTCATCAGGAACCACAATCTGACCTGAAGAAGCCAGAAATCCTGAAAGACGGACAAGTTCGCAGTTGTGGGAAGAAACTCCAGTCCCTACCACTCGACACCAACTAACTGCATCTTCATTATTGTAATTACTGCCCAGCTTCCTGGACGGGGAGGAAGCTTCCAGTTCAATGGTCATTTCCTAAACCTGACTCAAGGTTGGAGCAGAGCTTGGGAGGTCAGGTGAGATTACAGTCTCTCAAATACAGCAAAACAAGAGGTTCTCTGCTTCTTAGAGTAAGAAGTGGAACATGTAAAAGACAATTGTGGGCTGAGCCCCGACTGCGGCCCACTGGGTTGGAGGTTCAATTCCAGCTCCCAGGAGCAAAGACTGGGCCTCCTACTCCCACCACCTGAGGGCAGTGATGCCTTAAAAAAAAAAAAAAAGCTATTGTGAAAGTACTGTAATTACTGTCAAGTAATTGCCAAAGTCCATTCAAATGATAGTGTGGAACAACAAAGAGGATTATCGTAGAAGGGTGTGTGTTTTTTGTCTTGTTTGGGTTTGTTTTCTTTTTTTTTTCCACATCACTGCCCTGATGGGAGTAGGAAGCCCAGTCTTGCTTCTAGAGAGCTGCTACTGGATTTGAACCGCCAACCGTGTGGGCCACAGTCCTGCACACAACCACTGCACCACCGGAGCTCAGCTGGTTTGTTTTCCTTTTTTAAAAAATTAAAAATCATTTTATTGGGGGTTCATACATAGTTTTTCATAATACATAAATACATATACTGTGCCAAGCATCTTCATATGCCTGCTGCTGCTATCATTCTCCAAATATCTGCTTTTTCACCTGAGACTTTGGTATCAAGCTTCTCCCGTCCTTTCCCCTGTTTCCCTGCTTTCCCACCCCCACCAACCCTCACTACTTTATAAATTGTTATTGTTCTGTCATTGTTTTGTTTTGGTAGAAGGGTTCTGGCTGAGCCCCGGTGGCGTAGTGGTTGTGTGTGGGATTGCGGCCCACTGGGTTGGAGGTTCAAATCCAGCAGCAGCTCTCCAGGAGCAAGTCTGGGCCACCTACTCCCACCACCAGGGGGCAGTGATGCCACCCCCCCCAAAAAAAAAAAAAAAGATTCTGATGCCAACCAGGACCAAGACTTCTGAGGCCTGAAGTCATGTGGTTGGTCCGGTTTATAAATGCAACACGAGCTGATCTTTCATGAAAAGAACTGTGTGACGGGGCTCATTAAAGAGTTCACCCTAGCTGGAATTTAGGCTGAGGCCAGCATGCTATGAAAAACAAACAAACAAACAAACAAAAAACCTTGATTTCATGATCTTCCACTAAAAGGAAGATCAGATCTAGCGCCTCACCAGGAGCGTGACAAGTTCTTTCAGGCTGACCCCTGAGAGGCAGTGATGAGCATAAAACACACCTTTCAGAGGCTGGGAGTTGAGTCTTGAGAATCCATGAGATTCAAAGACAGCTGTAGAGGGGTCAGACACACCCACTGCAAGGCCTTAGCTGCCTGTGCTGCAGTGGGGGAGTGAAACAGAAAAAAAAATAACATGGGAGAGGGCAGAGAAGACATGAAGGATGGTGTTTGGGCTTAGACTCTTAGATTTTTGCAGCCAGAAAGGTGATCCACAAGATGGTACTTCTTCCATCCAAAAGCCAGTCAGCCTCAAAATGAAGAGAAGGACCAGAAGAATCTACTATGAAGTGAGTGACATGAAAATAAAATAAAGCTGAGGATTGCAGAGCCTGAAGAAGTGCCCAAAATTTGTACATGATTCCCATGATCAAAGTCAAGGCTGTGACCAGAGAGATGGCTGGTCATGTCCAACCCAGATGGGAGACAGACGTTGATGAGTGTATGCCATCAGGCAAAGAGAATAGAAAGGAAGACGAGATGAAGGTCTGGACAATATCAATATGCAAGTTGTGGGTTGAAGAGAAACTGGTGAAAGAACGTAAGAAAATACAGCCAAACGAATCCAAAATCTCCCTAGCTGCTCGCACCTCAGTTCTACTTTCCTTCAAAGTACCTATTGTTCCTGAGTTAATTGTTGATATTTCCCTTCTACTCACTCCATCATAATCCCCATTCCTCTAATCATAGAAAATCTAAGTTAAGGCAAGCATGTCATTGGAAATTAATATCTAATGGATGAAATTCTGGCCAATTTGACCTCAGAGCAATAAGGAATGCTTACCTTGGCTTTCCTGCTCATTCAGTTCAGCTTGGGAGATGGGAGCATGGGAGGATAATAAGTAGTTTTTAAGAAACCCCATGGGAGATATCATTCAGGGGCACACTCGTATCCTAGTGGACTCACTCCTCGTTTAAGTCCACTGAGAGCCTCAGACAGGCTGCCAATACCGGGAACTAGGCAGGGACCAATGCTGGTGTCCTAGGTCCAGCTTGGCTGTAGACTGACTACCCTCCTTCCCTAGGCTCCTTTATTGATTCTCATCAAGGGCAGGACAACACAGACCTCAGGATCCACACTGGACATGGAAGGAGAGAGTAGAAAAGAAGTCATCTCTTGCCATGCATCTGCTCCCTGTAGGGGAAATACCAACATCTTTCCTATCACTCTTGGCTTCCCTTCCTTGCTTCCTTGCACAAAGTTGTGTGGAGCATCTTCTCTGAATTATGTATTGTGCCAGTTATTGGGGATCCAACAATGAGCATGTACCTGTGCCCCTTTCTGCAGGGCTTTACAAGTTGCTGGATGTCCTACTGATGACTTGAGGAGCTCATGCTGTGGGGCCTATTGAGCTACCATTTCAGAATCATTCAGTGGACTCAGACTAACTTCTTGCTCCTCCCCATCTCTCCTGCCAACTAATCTGTTGTGGGAACAGATCCAGAATGCAGGGAAGTGAGGGTGACTGAGTCAGTCAATGTGCACAAAGACTCCAGAGATCAAGTTCGACAGCATGGATCTCACTTTATGACAGCTTTTGCAAGGCTCATATTTGCTTCATTGACCAATCAGATCATTTCTTTCACATACTTCCTTGTTTCCAAATACATCCTTATAAGCTCACAGGTTTGCAGCATGAAAAATGATAGACTCACACTGTGGGCTATATAAATGAGTTGTTTCTGGCTGAGTTATGTAAATGAGGTGTATCTGGCTGAGCCAGCCCATCCAATTGTCTTACAAGACTATTTCATCCAATTACATTATAGAACCAACCACCCAATTGTATTACAGGATGTTAACATCCAATTACATTACAGAATCTTAGCCGTACTATGGGGAAGCTAACAACATTCTGATAGGTGCATCAGAGATTAGAGCAGAAAATTGTCAGGTGAGCTGGCCTGGGGTCTTATTTATCTTGAGACTGGAGTTAGTCCAGGAGTCATGAAAATGCAGGCTACCTAGCAACTTCCACCTAAGTCAAGACTGGAATATTTCAGGAGACTTGGAAGCGCAGGTTCCAGTTACCTAAGAGTGCAGATACCCAGCGGCTTCCAGAACACTCCAGGAGACAGTCACTTTTTTTTTGGGGGGGGGGGCATCACTGCCCTCAGGTGGTGACAGTAGGAGGCCCAGCCTTTGCTCCGTGGAGCTGGAATTGAACCTCCATCCCAGTGGGCCGCAGTCCCGCGAACAACCACTACGCCACCAGGGCTCAGCCCAAGACAGTCACTTTCTATGCCTCTCCCCCAGATTCATAGGTCCTGCCAGAAATGCCCCCACAACCCCTTATAAATAGCATCATCTAAAAATTGTTTCTGCCAGAAAACAAAAGATTGAATCTGCAGAGTCAGTGAACTTTTTTTTTAGATTTGATCCATGTCATCTTGTAACATATAATCTGCCTTCCTTGTACCTCATTATTCTATAAAGAGCATCAGAGTTCATCAGTTTTTCCTGCTCTTGACATAACTCTTTGTCTTAATCAGAGTTCCCTACTAAATAGTCCTCTACTATAGAGACAAATGCCATGTTAGTCCAAGTTGACAAGAGAAACAAATCCAGGGAAACTCATGTATGGATAAGAAAAGCTTTATATCAAAGAGTAATTTTATACTAAGAAAACATCCCAGTCCAGTCCAGATCAAGTCCATAAGTCTAATATTAGCCCATATGTTCGATGGGCTATAAATTATTCTTTCATATTGCACACACATGCAATGATGCAGAAAGCAGGAAGATCACAGGTCAGTGGGTGGAAAGTCTTGTAGATCCAGTGGCAGCAGAAGGATCTCAGCGCCAGCAAAAATCTCCATGTGACTCCAGGGCTCCGATTCCCATCAACATAGACCCAAGTGCCTTATCAACAGCAATGTGAAGCAGAAAGAGAGTGTGAGTCCCACCTCCAGGGAGGACGAAGTTTCTGGAATCCTCGTGAAAAGCCACACCCACAAGGAGGGGTCAATCAGGCTGTGACCTGATTGACAGACTAGACTCCACCCCTTCTTTCTATTATCAAGTTTTCATAAAATTGTGTAACTAGCAGAAATACATATCCACACTTGCTTCATATTAAATACTTTAAAAAAAGTGTTGCCATCAAGCCTGTTCCAATTCATAGCCACCCTGTAGGACTAACTGCCCGTGTAGATTTTCGAGGCTGTAAATATTTAAGGGAGCAGAAAGCCCCATCTTTCTCCCAAGGAGTGACTGGTGCTATTGAATTTCTGAATTTTCAGTTAGCAGCAGTCGAATTTCTGACCTTGTAACTTGTAACCTATTACACCACCAGTCTCCTTTTTATGTAATCAGGAAGAGAGAAAAATAAAAACAAAAAATAGAAATTAAATTAAAAAATACATTAGCGGGCTGAGCCCCAGTGGCATAGTGGTTGTGCGCAGGACTGCAGCCCACTGGGACGGAGGTTCAATTCCAGCAGTGGGGCTGGGCCTCCTACTCCCACCACCAGAGAGCAGTGATGACCCCCCCCAAAAAATAAAAAAATAATAAATACATTAGCACCTACTTTTTAATTTAATAAGATTTAAATTTAAATTTAGTCTATTAGTCTATTATATTTCTCCACCTTTTATTATTATTTTTTGTTTGTCTGTTTTGGTTTGGGGGGGCATCATTGCCCTGTGGTGGTGGGAGTAGGAGGCCCAGTTGCTGCTGGATTTGAACTTCCAACCCAGTGGGCTGCAGTCCCGCGCACAACCACTACGCCACCGGGGCTCCGCCTATAATTACCTTTTATATACTTTTGCTTTGACTATTGAATAGGTAATGCAATTAATTATGTGGCTCTTTTTTTGATACTCAAAATTAATATCATAGTGTGGTCAGTAGGGGCTCTCCTAAATTAGTTCCTGTTAGAGTGTCAACTAGGCTGGGTCAGCATTCTCAGTGGTTTGGCAGCTGGGACCTAGTAATGTCGCAAAATGTGGCCTAACATCATGTAGTCAAGTTCATCATGGGATCTGCTATGAGCAACCAATAAGTTGTAAAAAGATTAGCATAGGATTGAACACCCTTACTCAAGCCACAGCCCTGATGTTTCCTTAGGGGTATGTCCTATTCCGATATAAGCTGATGTTATGGAAAAGCATGGTTTCTCGCTGGACTTGGATCTTGCATCCAGCTCCTCAACACCTGGTTCTTCTAATTTAAACCAAAGGCTCACCGTATTGCCTGGCAATTCCAGGAATCAGCAGCAGCCTGCCATCTGACCTGCTGATGGTGGATTCACTCATGCACTCTGCAAACCACTGCTGCCCTGGGATCCATTCGTCTCTGAAGCCGCAGCATTTCACCTTCCTACTCATCTTGAGTTCATCAACCCCCACAACTATATGGACAGGAAAAGGGTCTAGCCTAACATTTAGTCCATCGACTGAAAGCTTGCCCAGACTTGGACTTGTCTCACATCTACAACTGGGAGAGCCATTTCCTTAATATAAAATATAAAGACTTTACTGGTTTTGCTTCTCTGGGGAATCCAACTCTGCTGCCACATCAACACTATAGTGAAGTGAAAATTCTTTTTTTATTTTTTTGAAGTAAAAATTTTTTCTTTCTAATTATTTTATCGAACGCTCATACAGCTCTAATCACAATGGATACATACCTACTTTCTGTCAGTAGTCACATCTTCGATGGCTCTTTTATCCATGGTTCTGTAACTCCCACCAAATGATCCGTGAGACGCAGCAAATTGTGTGTATACAGCACTCGTCAGGAGGACTGCTCAGCCCACACACCGGGGGGAAAGGTGCCCAACAGAGCAGCAAGGGGAGTGAGGCAATGAAGTCCCCGAGGAACCCTGAAATTAGACTCAGACTCGGAGGGCAAGGCATGGCACCTCTCAGACGCTATCAGAAAAAAAATGCATAAGGATCAGTAGACAACACGTGAAATATTTTAGGGCCTTTTCTTACTTCTTTTTTTTTTTGGCATCACTGCCCTCAGGTGGTGGGAGTAGGAGGCCGAGTCTTTGCTCCGTGGAGCTGGAATTGAACCTCCATCCCAGTGGGCCGCACAACCACTATGCCACTAGGGCTCAGCCTTCTTACTTCTTTTTAAAATATATCTATCTATGTGATAGGCAGGATGAACAACGGTTTCCTCTGAGGAAGAAACAACGGTACTGATAGTTTTGGAGGGATAGGGGAGAGAGGGAAGAAGAAGGGAAGGGAGGGGAAAGACAACAAACCCAGGAATAAGGAAACAAGAGATCTAAAATGGATGGTGAGGAGGGGATAGAACACCTGGTGGGATTTGATCAAGTGCAATGATCGAAGTACAACACCCCCCACAACAGGGCACAAAAAAACAAAATGTGGGTGAAGGGAGGCAGCAGGCTGTGTGAGATATGGAAATAATACTCTATAATTTATCAAAGATCCACGAGGGTGGGACAGTTGAGCTGATACTAAGGGCTCAAGTAAAAAGAAAATGTTTTGAAAATGATGTTGGCAACATATGTACAGATGTGCTTGATACAATATATGGCTTGTTAGTAAGAACTCCCAGGAAAATGATTTATTAAAATTTTTTAAAAGGATTGTTCCGTTTGGGTAGACATTCCCCTGTGTATAACAGAGACATCACAGAAGCAGAAACAGAGGAAATTCTTAAGACTATCAAGGAAGAAACAGGACCAGGGGAGCCTGTCTGAGGGCCCTGTCCCAAGGAGCTGAGGCTGAGACCAGAGGCTCCACAGGCTGCCGCATGGAGACCAGGGGACCGGGCACAGGGAGCCTGCTGAGGTGGAGCAGGGAGACTGAGCCCGAGACCTGAGACCGTGAGACTGAAATGGAGGGGCAGCAGAGTTCCTGGTCTGCAGAGAGACGGAGGACCAGAGAGACTTCGATGCTGGCTCTAAGGAGAGGTACTGCTTTAGACCAAAGATGACATATCCTTAATGTTTTATGATCCCAACTGTGATAGCCAGTTAACTTCCCTTTAAAAACAGTCATAATTATGAGTTTTGTCAGTGAGTTCTATGTGGCTATTGCAACAAATTATTAAACCGGGCAGAAAAAGTAGAGTGGTAGTTGGCGTCAGAATACCAAACTCACTGTCAGTCAATTCCGAGCCACAGCAACCATCTAGGACACGGTAGGACCGCCCCTGTGGGTTACTGAAACTGTAATTTTGTATGGAAATAGAAGGTCTCTTCTTTCTCTCAAGAGGTGGCAGGTGATGGCTTCAAACTGTTAACCTTGTGGTAGCAGCTGAATGTGTCACCACCACAACACCAGGGCTGGCAAAGGATAAAAAAGATGGATGGGGAGGCATACCTCACCTCGCCCTGGTGGAAATCAACCTTGAACTAGTGCAGAGATGATTCTCCCTTCTTGTCTTGGGAGCCAGAGGAGTCAAGTATGACTCATTTTCTCAATGGTCTTTTCTCAATAGTACTTCAGGCATTTTTAAAAGCATCCTTTTCGTGAACAATGTAAGCCCCTCTTGATTTTTTCCATGTTCCAACATATGAAATTTTGACTATGTTCTTGGAAGTTTTCTTTTTTCCTTTTTTTTTTTGGGGGGGGGGCATCACTGCTCTCCGGTGGTAGGAGGAGGAGGTCCAGCCCCACTGCTGGAATTGAACCTCCATCCCAGTAGGCCACAGTCCCGCGCACAACCACTACACCACCGGAGCTCAGCCCTGAGAAGTTTTCTTTTTTTCAAGGAGCTTGATAGAAAAGAACATCTCAAAGTTAGGTGACTACATCAATTTGGGAGTCAAGAGAAAGATATTGTCTCCAGGTACTAGACCAGAAAATCATTTTCTTTTTAATCCCATTAGTCAATATGAAAACTTTCCATTTTTACCCAACTTTATACTATTTTTGTCCTAATAGGAAGATTTTTTTCTTTCTTTTTTGGAAGATTTATATCATCTTTATCAGAGCATACTTCCTCATTTTTAACCCTCTCACCCAATCAATAATTGGAATCTCTTTTATGGTCTTTCTTTGAACCACCACCCCCATTCTGAAATCTTTTCTCAGATGCAAATTTGTTCACATTTTTTTTTAGGTCCAGTGTCCTTTTAGTACTCCATGGTAAAGAAGTAGATTTTTCAGTTGCCAACACTATTTCATGACTTTTTTTTTTTTTGGGGGGGGGGGGGCATCACTGTTATTTCATGACTTTTTATAAATAATTTATGTTCTTTTCCCTTAATCTTTTTTAAGACTATAAGAACATATATTAAATAAAGAGTTTAGTGTTATGATCAAGTGAAACTTATTGACAAAACCGTTAAAACATGTCTCATGAATTGTCCGTGTGTTGATAAGATCAGTAAATACGGGAGCAGGGAGGGAAGGGAAAAGTGAGGAGTGGTAACCAAGGGCTCAAGCAGAAAGCAGTGTTTGGAGAACAATGAGGGAAACAAATAAACAAAAGTGCTTGACACAGTGGATGGATGTGTGGATTGTGATAAGCGTATGAGCCCCAAATAAAATGATCTTTTCAAAGCAAAAATAAAGATCATTAAACATGAGTGGAAAGGTTTGCATAAGTGATGGAAATCTGATGCCTAGAGATGCAATATAGAGGGTTAGAAAGTGGGAGAAGTGGAGAATATGGGACGGAAGGGGCAGCTCCTCTGATGGCCTTGTGAATAACTCTGGAATGGCAAGGACCCACATGCACTGCCTCCTCAAGTCATTAGCAGAAAGGCCTATAGAGTTCCAAAGCAAAATGCCTTCGGCAGGGGGCTGGCTGCCCACAGCAGGAAGCCGGCTGGAAGGGAAGCAGAGGGACTCTTGGTCCTATCTAAAGAGAGCCTCTCCTAGGAGCGAGTCCAGTCCGAACCTCACAGTGGGGCAAACCAAGAAGGAAACATAACAGATCAAAGCCAATCCACTAAGCCCCCAGATAGACTTGAGGCTAGGAACCCTTCAGTATCAATAGAGATAGTCATAAAGGTCAGAGGACAGGCCTGGAACTATGTATGCTTTTTCAGAGTTTTTTTGGCTAGTTTCCCCTGCCTCCCTTTTTAGTCAATTTTTTGTTTTCTCTTTGTTTTGGCTCCATTACTGTTGGTTTGCCTACCTATATAAAATAGGCATGGGAAGCAAGCCTGGGAAGAAAAGCATCAGGATCCAAGGTTCTGGAGGGACTTGGGGGAGGAGAGAGCAGTGAGCAAACAACATCGAACAACTAGAGAATTAAAATCAACAATGAGGAGGACATAGAGTTGCTGGAGGTGTAGAATCAACAGCAATCTAGATGAGAGGAATTACCAAGAGGCAGAAGAAGGGCGTGATGATGGGGCAGGAGGAAAACAAAAAAAACAGGAAAGACCTAGGAAGCAAAGCTATGAAAAGAGATATAAACATAGGTGCATACATATGTAAATACAGTAATTCCTAAAAATAGAGGTATTAGTCTACGTACACATATTTATATGGAAATACATGGAGGTAGTGGATGGACTTTGGGCCACTGTTCAAGGCCTCCCTCAATGCAAGACCACTTTGTTCTAACAACCCAGCATTCTGTGATGCTCATCTTCCCAGCATGATTGCTGAAGACAAAATAGGTGCCCAAGCAAATGTGGTGAAGAAAGCGGATGGTGCCTGGTTATCAAAAGATATAATGTCTGGGATCTTAAAGCCTTGAGAAGCAAGAAGCCCATATGGAAGAAGCACACCAGCCTGCTCAACCATGAGGTGTCGACAGGATCAGGTAACAGGCATCAAAAGACCCAAAACATACAAATAAGCAAAAAAAAAAAAAAAAACATTGTTGAGAACGAGGGGAGCCAGAGCAGAGACCCAAAACCCATCTGTAGACAATGGGACATCTCCTCACAGAAGGGTCACAATGAAGGGATGCGTGAATCGGGCCGCACTATAGTTCCAATGAAACACACAATATTCCTCTGGTTCCTTGCGGCTTCCTCACCCCCCACTATACTAACCCTAGTCTTTCAGTTCTGGCGAGACTGGAGCATGTACACTGGTACAGATACGATCAGGACACAGAGAATCCAGATCAGATAAACCCCTGAGGAACGGAAATGGGAGTAACCAAGGAAGGTAGGGCAAGGTGGAAAGATGAGGGGAGCAAGGGGGAACCAATGGCAATGATTGACGCATAGCCACAAACACCCCTCGGGGGAGGAGCAACAGAAACTGTGGGAGAAGGGAGCGAGCAGCTGCTATGATATATGAAAATAAGCTGAGCCCTGCTGTGGCAGTGGTTGTGTGCGGTACTGCGGCCCACAGGGTTGGCGGTTCAAACCCAGCAGCAGCTCTCCTACTCCCACCAAGGCAGTGGTGCAGAAAGGAAAAAAATATGAAAATAATAATAATTTATAATTTATCAAGGGGTCACAAAGGTGGGAGGTGGGAGGGAGTGAAAAAAAAGAGGAGTTGATACCAAAGGCTCAAATAGAAAGTAAAAGTTTAGAAAATAATGATGGCAACTTATGTACAACTATGCTTGCTAGAAGCGATGTGTAGGTTGTTACAAGAGCTGTAAAGAACAATAAAATGATCTTTATAAAACAATACTAATGAAGGGCTGAGCCCCGGTGGCGCAGTGGTTGTGCGCGGGACGGCGGCCCACTGGCACGGAGGTTCAATTCCAGCAGTGGGGCTGGGCCTCCTACTCCCACCACCGGAGAGCAGTGGGAGCAGCACCCCCCCCCAAAAAAAAAAAAAAAACAATAAACGGAGCCTCTCTGTTCAGGTGGGCTAATGTTAACCATTCCTTCAGTGTCACCAGACCCACCCCCACCCCACCCACGGTTTTGTTTTGTTTTGTTTTTTCAAAAAAAGTCAAAGAATGGCTGAGCCCCGGAGGCGTAGTGGTTGTGCGCGGGACTGCGGCCCACTGGGACAGAGGTTCAATTCCCACTCACAGGAGCAAAGGCCGGGCCTTCTACTCCCACCACCAGGGCAGTGATACCTAAAAAAAAAAAAAAAAAAAAAAGGTCCAAGAACTGATTTTTGTCTATTAAGTTTTAGATTTGGGCTACCAATTCAACTTGAAAAGAAAAAAGTTTCCAGAGAAAACATTTCGAGGTTGCTAGCAGTCCGCAGATAGCCAGATTGTAAGTAAGCTCAGCCCACAGACAAAGCGCTGGGGTCAACGGGGACCCCCGTGAAAGATCTGCCCGGTGCCACCAAGCAGGACAAAGGTTTCCCTCCCTCCACAGCTTAGGACTTACTGAGACCTTCTTAATCTGGGGGCACCTAGTCCAGATGTGCTTAATTTTAAGATGAGAACACTTCAAAAACCTTGTGTTTGGGGGGGAAATCTTATTTTTCCTTTTTTACTTATGACCTGAGTAGTGTGTGTGTGTGTGTGTGTGTATTCTTGTTATTTTTCAATTCCATTTTTCACAGTTTTTTTTAAATTCTAGTCTGTCTAGTAGGAATTGAAAAGAAAAGGCACCTGTAATCATTACTTATTACATAAAATTGCTTAATATCATCTGTTCAGATGTTAAAAGACCAGCACCGTATTATTTCTGACTGGAGCCTTTTGTCAATGTGACCAACTTTACTATCTTTCTCAGTTTCATAACTCAGCATTGGTCATTCATTTGCAACTAAAAATTAAGAGAGTGCCTTCCAGGCTGGTCCCAGAGAAGCTGGAGTCTTGTCACACTTTTCTGGAGCTTTTCCTTGGAGCCCAGCACAGCCCTGGTCTTCAGTAGTTGGGCTTATTCACAGGCTTCTGCATTGGATAAGCCTGGAAGGAAAAGAAATGGATTGGCTTGGTGAAATAAGGAAACTCAGGGCAAGTGAAGGCCACTGACTCACAGAAAAATCTGCTCATTTTCATGAGCTGATTGGTGTGTTGTTTAAAATAAGTATGGTTTGACACATGGCTGCAGGAGGAACTTAGGGTAGCTATTGAGAACAATTTTCTGGCTGCACAGATTGTGAAACAGGAGAGCACGTTACAAATGAGGAAGTGGAGCCTCTGTCTACGAGGACCGTTTAGGGTAGGGTAAAGGGTTCCCCGGTTGGTTAGATGCTATCACAGGTTAGGTAAGAAGTTGAAGTTAGTTTGATGTATCTGCTCCACTTTACTCTTCACACTTAAAAACAGTCACCCTATGACCCTACTTGATGTCACCCTCATGAAGAGATCCCTGAAGATATGGGTGCTAAAGTAAAGAAACCAGATGGTGCCCGGCTATTAGAAAGAATAGTGTCTGAAGTCTTACAGGCTTGTCTTCAAACAAACAGCCATCTAAGTGAGGCATCCACTAAGTCTACATGAAAGAAGTTCACCAGCCCGTGTGACCCAAGGAGTCTAAGTCATAAAATAAAAATCCATGGGGGAGGGAGCGGCGGGGAAGGAGGGGAAAAATGAGGCGATACCAGGCGCTCAAGTAGAAAGCAAGTGTTTGGAGAACAACGAGGGAAACAAATGTACAAAAGTGCTTGACACAGTGGATGGATGTGTGGATTGTGATCAGAGTTGTATGAGAGCGCCCGATAAAGTGACTCAAAAAAAAAAAATGAAAATCCAAAGGAGAGAATGGTATAGAGCTTAAATTGTCAACACTGGTTTACAGGCTACAGATGACAGTGGAAGCGCACAGTCCATGTGCAGGAAGGGTCCACACATGGTTTAAGCCTCCGGTGAATCCCTTCCCACACAGCGTAGTAGAGGGGTGAGAATACATATCCCTGTTATCACACCGAGAGCATGCAGTCGATTGGGGCAGGTGCAGCTGAGCGAGCATCTAATATCTTATCATTTGACCTCCCTGTTGACATAGATTCAAATCATTCCCATTTTTAATACTCGCTGCTCTCTTTTCAATTGAGGCTTCCCTGTTTTGATATTCTTTTCTCTTTTTTTCTTTGTGGGCCTCACTGCCTCTGGTGGTCGTGGGTGCTACCCAGCGCCGCTCCTGAGAGCCGCCGCTGGATTTGAACCCCCAAGCCTGGGGGCCGCAGTCCTGCACTCAACCACTTACGCCACCGGGGCTCAGCCCCAAGGCTTTTCTGTTTTATCCAATCAGTGTTGTTGATTTTCTTTGTTTGCTTCCAGTGTGTATTTTGTATGATTTTCTGTCTGTGAGATCCAGGACAGGTAAAGTTATCACTGGATTAATAATTTGCTAGGAGTAATTACATAATGACTGCTACCATAATAACATTAACTGGAGTTCTGGTAGGGGCTGTGATCTACAGGGTTAGCAGTTGGAAACCACCGGCCGTGCCATGGGAGGACAGGGCGTTCCACTCCTGTAAAGAGCAACGGTCTTGGAAAATCACAGTGGAAGCTGCCCCCTGTCCTACAGGGTCACCATCAGTCAGCGCAGATGCGATAATAATGAAATTGGTTTTTGAGGGACATGGTAGGAGAGATTAGGGGGAAACAGGGAGCTAAAAGCAATGAGTATGAGAAGAAAATGTTCTGAAATTAATTGTGCGGATGATTGTATAACTTGATATGACTGAATATATTATGTGTGACATGTCTGCTAATTAAAATATTCATATTATAATAGTCATGTGGGTAGGTTTTTTTTTTTTTTTTTACAATTTACAGGGCTTTAGTACTGTAGAGGGACAGAGAATGCGTCAGGGCAGTATCTGGAAGCCAGGGGGTCAGGGAGGGGTGGTGAGTGTGCACAGCAGGTCTTCTCTAGGCCAGGGAGAGCCCTGAGCCTCAGGCCCACCTCTTCAGGTGCTCTCCCCAAGAGTGGACCCCGGGCTGAAGCCAGGCTATCATCCCCTCGAGGAGGAGAGCCAAGTCCTTCTGGGAGGCAGGGTCCCAGCCTTATCATTCTCCCAGGCCCTCTGGATCCCCAGCTGGTTTGCTTGCTGGGGGTAGAGGAGGCCCTGACTGAGGAAGCAGAAAGGGGAGGAGGCATATCATGAGGGCAAGGTGGGGGGGCATCCGAGCTACAGCTCCTCTTTCCCCTAGATCCTCCAAGGGACTGCCCAGTGGGGAAGTCAAACCCAGGCAGCGGGTAATAAACACCTCGCCCCCCCTAACTCGAGCCCTGGCACGGCCTGAGCAAGCTTTGGAACAGTCGGAGTTTGTGCGTCAAGCAATGCTGGATGAGTGTGAACATGGCTGTCCCCTTCTCGAGGTGTGCACGAGGGCAGCACTGCCACCAAACACGCAGATCTTGGTATCTCTGTGTCCTAGATTCCTCCAGATGGGTCTCCATGTTTGATAACACCAGTGTATAAGGCTCTGCTTATACTCCAGGAAGTTAGTATTCGAAGGGCATGAATGTGTTCCTGCCTGTGCCCAAGGGTTCCGGACAGGGACTGCATACAGGTCTACACATGCCTACCCAGCCACAGGGCCGCCTCCAAACATGCTGGTCATGGGTCTTGACCCCGGAGGTAGGTGGTGAACACAAGCCAGAGACTCGGCATAGACTCAAAGACTCTAGAACAGAGGCACTCAATATGTCAATACGTCAATCATGATCTACTAGTTGATCGCAAATATGGGGTAGGTAGATCACATGGTATCCAAAACATAGAGGCTGAGCCCTGGTGGCACAGTGGTTGTGTACAGGACTGCGGCCCACAGGGTTGGCAGTTCAAATCCAGCAGCAGCTCTCCAGGAGCAAGGGTATTCCCATTGGGGCAGTGACAACCCCCCCCAAAAAAAATAGACATAGGCCTATCATCAATCCCATCACTTAATTGATATACAGCGCAGCCAATCAGATGCAATCTTAGATGTCAAATGCATGCGCCAACAACTGCACTAAGTGCAGCAAAACTGACAGGCTAAGTTATCGTCAACTTTTAGACCTTTTTTTTCCTCTTTAACATAAGAAAGGTATTAAAATGAGTAGGGGAGATGGTCCAAGTAAGAAGGCAAAAACGTATCACTTTCCTATGAATGGGAGATTTTGCCACTACAGGCTGACATTCAGCTGAAGTCCAGAGCGCATGAACAGTTCTGGAACGTACTCGCAGAGGGAAAATGCCCAAACATGAGAAAATGTGCTACCTCTTTGACTGCATTATTCGGCTCTACTTACTGATGTGAGTCAGCCTTTTTCCCACAGAAAGATTAGTAAGTCCAAGTACCGTTCCACCATGATTGATGATCATTTGGAAGTATGCTTGAGGCTGGCTGTCAACAGCTACTGTTTGGACTATGCATCTCTTGATCATTCCATTCAGTGAACGTCATTAGCGTAAATCAGGTCATGGAAAAAAATGTACATAGTTAATTGTGTTGTGTTGTGCATTATGGAGGCATGCAGTTATGCAAAACACATAAACATACATTGTACATATAAAGAATCCTCAATGCACTTATGAATAAATGTAATAAATGAATAACAGGTATGTGTTTTGTATTTTTGTTGTTGGTAGCTCATTTTGACTTGATCACTAAATAAGTAGCTCGCATGCTGAAAAAGTGGGAGCACCCCTGCTCTAAATGGTGAGGACATCCTGGGTGCTGAAGACTGTCAGCCAGGGGGAAAGTGAAGTGGGGTCAGGAGGAGGAGAACAGCCTGGCTGGGGCACCACTGCCCCCCTGGACTGAAGACCTCCTGGTGGTGGTGCCCTCTCTCCACTGTGGGCAGTGCCAGAGATGATGGCCTTTGAGATCTCAGCCCACTGACGCCCAACGTGACTGCTGGAGTCCAGCGTGGCGATGAAGAGCAGCATGTAGTCTGGCAGCCAGGCATACAGAAGGCACGTGGTACCCATCCAGTCACCCATTGCAGCTTGTGACCGACATGCAGTTGCTGCAGCTCCCCATCAACCGAGGGAAGGTTCAGCCCCCATAGTACTGGCCTGACTGCATGATCTCTTTACACTGGAAGACAAAGTTCAGCATATGTACCCAGCCAGAGCCAGACAACTGATACCAGCCCGGCCGTGGGCCACGCCCACCACTGACCAACAACCCACTGCTTCCCAGCTGGTGGCACAACACTGCCACCACAAGAAGCTAGAGGGCACAAGTCATAGACACCTTTTACAGAGGATCAACCTGCTGACTATCCTAGGTACCTCAAATTCTCCTAAAAGTCCACTAAGAAAAACGATTTCCAGCTTACAGATGAAGACATTCTGCCTCAGAGATGAAA
>PVJH01037867.1:0-17573 GCA_004026705.1 Nesogale talazaci | reverse complement strand
TTATCAGAGGCAGTTCTGAATCACTATGCTTTGTGATCAACTTGATGGCAGTGACTTTAGTTTGAGTTTTTAATTATATGTAATCTGTGTACAGTTAAATGCATCTGTCTCAAATATACCACTCAATACACTGGACCCAATGATTAAATCTATTAAATCACCCTCTCAATCTTAGAATAAAGCATTTCAGGCATCCTCAAAATGTCCCTGGTTACACCTTGCAGCTCATATCTCACTTGTCCCTGATCATAGGAAATCACTGATTTCCTTTTTATCACCTTATAATATCTGTTTTCCAGATGTTGGATATAAATATAATTATACAAAGTTTGAGATACACATACATGTATACACATAGTTTCTTCAGTCTTTTCTATTTGGCTATTCCGATCTCCTGCTTTCCTTTGAAGATCTCCTCCTTCTATGTATTCCTATTTCTTTCTCTATGTCTCACTTTTGTGCTGAACCCTGCAATCATGTTTAGGGTTCACCCAGGTAGTCAAAAATGTTACCTTCATCACTTCATATTCATATTCATATTCATCACTTCAATGTACATATGTTACCTTCATCACTTTCAAAATATTTTCTTTGTTTGAGCCCTTGGTATCAACTTCTTTTTTTTCCTCCCCCTCCCCACTCTCATGGTCGCTCTGATAAATGAGAAATTACTACTATTTTCATATCATGCACCAAGTGTTGTCTCCCTGCAACCACGTTATTGCTGTTTGTACCCTTGGGACTGGAGGTGGGGCAGATTATATGTCATAATCGTTGGTTCTCCATTTCTTCCCCTTCCTCCCTTACCTTTCCCCAATCCTCATGGTGTTGCCACACCCATTGCTTTTCCTGAGGGTCTATCTGTCCTGGATTCCATGTGCCAAGACCTTTTATCTGTGCCAGAGTACATGCTCAGGTCTAGCCCGAATTTCAAGGTAGAACTGGGATCATGATACTGGGGAGAAGGAAATATTAAAGAACTAGAGGAATGTTGTATGTGCTGAAAGTGGTGTCCTGCACACTGGCTGTCTCATCCTTTGAATGCATGTATGTAAATAATTATTATAAAATCCTATAGGTGTATGTACATATATTTCAGTGTTAAGCATTAAAGTAACAGATGGACATTGGGTCTCTACTCAAGTAATCCCTCAATGCAGAAACATTTTGCTCTAATAACCTGGCATTTCAAGATGTTCATCTTCCAGACATGAACAAGGAAGTCAAAATGTGTGCATAAGCAAATGTGGTGAAGAAAGCCAATGGTGCCTGGCTATTAAAAGATATAGCCTCTGGGGTCTTAAGGTTCTGAAGCTAGACAAGCATCCATCTAGCAGGGATGCAATAGAACCCATATGGAGGAAGCACACCAGTCTGTGTGATAATGAGGTGTCAATGAGAAAGGTATTAAACATCAGAAGACACCAAACAAATATATCGATGCAAATAATGGGGTTTGGAGTGGAGATCCAAAGCCCATCTGTAGATAATTGAATTTTAAACATTTTAAAAACTAACACAATATTATCAATTAATAATAATTACATATTTAGAAAGCAAATATCATTAAGCAATAAAGAACTCTGTGATATAATAAATTTTCAGATCATCAAATATTAATGATTTATTTTGAAATATATATGAATTATTGCATATGATTAAAATATATTATAATTGTTAACATTTGACAACATATTTAATTAAGCACGTTTTCTCATTTCTACTCGCTTTTTAACACCATTGTTCTCTATTTTTGAGGATCAATAGGTACACATTTCAAATTAATATTAAGCAATGAATTTTTAATATCTCTAATAAAAATCACAAGTGCTGGTGGCTTTCCAACAATGTACTAAGTTTCTTTTCTTCTTTAAAAGAAATGGATTGAGACAAAATGTTTACTTCTTTTTAATTTTTGGACATTAATATTTGATTCATGTTGATTACATAGTTTGTCAAAGGAACAGGACACACTAAAATTTTGTTTACTGAATAAAGATAGGATTCTTTTATAAATGCAACCTGACCTCAAGCAAAGCAATTCAATGATAACTTCTCCAGGAAATCTGAGTATATTTGTACATATGCTGTCATAATTATTTTCTAAAGATTTATATTCTATTTGAACCCTTGGTATCAACTCCTATTTTGACCCTCCCTTTCCCTCTCCACTCCTCATAGCCCCTGATAAAGTATGAATTATTACTAATTTCATATCTTACACCAACCACTGTCTCCTCCCTCTAACATTTCTTTCTCCCTCCTATTCCCACCTTTCCTTTCTCACCTGGTATCAGTATTCCCATTTCTGTTCCTGAGGGGTTTCTCTGACCTGGATTCCATGTGTCCTGAGCTCTTATCTGTTGTGTTTTTTTTGGGGGGGAGGGGGGACATCAATGCCTCTGTTGTTTGTGGAACTACCCATTGCTGTTCCTGAGAGCCGCTGCTGGATTTGAACCGCCAAGCCCGTGGGCCACAGTCCTGCACTCAACCACTTACGCCACCGGGGCTCAGCCCCATCTGAGCTCTTATATTTACCTGGGTATCTGCTCTTGCCTTGCCAGCAGTGAAAGGCAGAATCTGGGTCATGATAGTGGGGGTGAAGAAGCCTTAAGGAACCAAAGGAATAATGTATGCTTCATGGATGCTAGACTGCACCCTGGTTGACTCATCCCTTCCCTGCGACCCTGCTGTGAGGCGATGTTGCACTGACGACTGATGGTTTTTGAGTGTCTGCTCTGCTCTCCATCATTCTTCAAAAAATGTGTTTTTGTTTGTTTGATTTGGGTCTTCAGATATCTTGGTTCTCTTTGAATTTCCTGCTTTGTGTTCCATGTGCTGGAAACTGCAGTCCACTTTTGATATGCCTTCGATGTGTTTTCTACAGTTATAAAATCTTGCATGTGCCCCATGCAGCCTTGCATGCTTTCCATAGATAGCTTGAATTTTTGAGAATGCAATACATGAAATTTCCCTTTCTCCCGTAAAAGTTACTTGGATTTATTAAAGTGCTACTGCTGTGTGAATTGTTTCAGTGTTGTGAAACAAGAACTGAGGTAAACCATTCCAGAAACCTAACACTTGACGTATGCAGCTGGGGACAAACTCTCTGTCCTTCGAGCCACAGACTCAGAGTCAACGCACTTTTCATTTGAAAATTCACCTCTCTAGCTGTGAGAAGCTGAGGAACTCTAGTGGCAGAGGAATGGAACACGCTAAGTGCAGACTTAAGCTGGGATACTCAGTTTGTTTTCGCCAGCCTTCTTAACAGGGAGAGGGGACTTCCTCTCAGACTCTTTTGCGAACCCTAAGAAATCCAACCCTGCCCTCTGAAGCTGCCATCAGGGAAAGATGGCCAGTGGTCCAGTTCAGCCTGGGACCAGGTGTCATTGTCAGTAAACGGTGCTCTGAGAAGATGGCTGCAGGAACTCTGTACCCCACCCTGCTGCAGGTCTGCCTTCCTGCCTTGCCCTGTATCCACCTCTGTGCCCTCCTGTGCATGTTAACCTAAGCCCCCTTTACAGTAAAGCCACCAGGAAAAGTGCTGTCTGCAGGAAGTGGACTCTGTTCCCCAAGCCCATCTGCTTTGCTTTGTTCCTCTACCACAGCTCACTTGTGCTAGTGCCACGCTGGTAACCACAAGTGACTGTTCATCATGCGCTTAAGTGTTGTGCTGCTTAAGTGTTGTTTAAATTGGTCAGTCCCTTTGCAGCATGCCAGCACGTTGCCTCCCCAACCAAAGGGAGAGAAAGAGAACTTCTCCCCAAATCTGCCATCTTTTTCTGCAGTATAGCTGAACACGGGATCTTCTGCTGACCCTACAAAGCTGGCGTTTCAAAGTGGTGTCTCTTCCAACCACGTGGTCATGGGGCGGGGGACTTCCCTAGCCCAGCCCTTCCAGTCCCTCTCCTCCCATGGCCCCTTCCGGTTTTCTGGGTTAGTCCTGGCCAATGCCCAAAGTTTGGGTTCCTTTTCCGGTTCCTTCTGGATTGCTTTCCCCCTCCAATTTTGGCATGTCATCTAGTTCGTTCCAGTGTGCCTTCTCCTGTCCACTCTGATTTGTTCCCCTGTCCTTCCACTTACCCCAAACCTGCCTTTTGCTTATGCTTTCTCCATACTCATTTGTTGTGGTTTGGGTCTTTGGTCTTCCTGACACTTTCTTTTTTGTTTTGCTTTTAACTTTTGATAAGCTTTGGGAAAAGGCTTTTTGTCATTGTTTTGTTTCCATTTTTAAACACAACTGCCACTTTTACACATTGCCGGATAAGAACAACTCGATGGCTTGTGAATTAAGGAGCAAGTTTTATTCAAGAGAAAAAATAGTGAAAAACAAAGGAGGAAAAAGAAGAAGAGAGAGAGAGAGAGAGAGAGACCAAGTGTTACCCAGGGGCCGTCCCCAGAGAGAGAGATGGCCAAGATTGTTTACAGGCTCAGATTTTTATTGGTCTGAATAAGCAAACTTATCTTAGCAGCTATGCAAGCAAGCAGTTACAGAAGCAGAATTTTTGTAGTTGGCCTTCACATCTGTGTTCATCTTGGAAACACAGCCCATACAAGGTCCTGGAGCTCTGACACCCACAGAGAGAGGCCAAGACATTCAAGGGCAGCCAATTACTGAAACTGTTCCAGCTATAGTTTTCGCTGGCCTAGTTCTAAAATGGTTCCTGGGTGGCTAACAGTTTAGCTGTCTGTAACACCTCCTGCCTTCACACAGGGGATGGGCCCATCCACAGGGCTGGTTGCCTCTTTGGTTCAATCCCTTTTGATTAATATATACCCAGCCAAGGATTCCAATCTCCCTAGGGTGGCTACATTAAGATTGATCCAGTACTCAGGTTCCCTGCTGTCTTCAGAGGTTCCTGGTGGGTCACCCAGTCTAGTGACTCCTCCATTAGCTCCTGAAAGATAAGGCAAAAGCAGGCAGTCCTGTTATGTCCCCCAGGCCAGTGGTCACCTTCAAAAGTCCTAAAATGCCACCGCAGCTGGTGATATCAAATGCCTGGCTTGCTGTCTAGAAAACAGGACCTAACCAGAGGCTGGGTGCTGCCTCACTACATTGGATAGAGGCATCCATCTGTGCCCCAACTTCCAGAGTACTTGACCTTCAGATTATGACTTTGAGATGCAGGGTAAAATAACCTTTTGGAGATGTGTTTTCTACGTAGACAGCAGGAGGCCATCCCTTGGCCAATGATTTTGTGCTGCACCCTCTCTATTGGTCCAGATTTGAATAGCAGATGTAAATAGAACAGAAACTAGAGTTCTTCTGCAACTCCACCTTGCCTCAATGTGTTTAATTCTGGCCCCACTTAGCACACACATTCCCTCCCTCCTCTCATACAATCAGAACCTAATATATGTAAAGGAGGGGAAATTGGGCAGAGATCCCCTTGTTCAGGCATTTTTCCTCTTCAGTAACAGTAATGAACCTTTGTTGCAAATGTATCAAATACCCTATAAAGGGCCCATCCAAAGTCCTGGCATGATTGTAAACCTTTTACCCTATGGAAACTCAAGCAGATTAAGATTCCTCCCCCATGTGGGCACCCCGCCTGCTGGCTCTCTTAGATTTTCTGCTCTGTGTTCCATGCTCTGGTTCTATGCTCTGATTCAGCAGTTCCATTCAACTGTTTTCTTTTTCTTTCTTTTTAAAAATCATTTAATTGGGAGCTCAGACAACTCTTAGCACAATCCATACATCCATCAACTGTATGCAAAGTACATTTGTACCTTTGATGACATCATCATTCTCAAAACACTTTCTTTCTACTTGAGGCCTTGGTATTGGCTCCTTCTTTTACCATTACCTCTCCAATCCCCCTCCCCTTATGAACCTTTGATAATTTAGAAATTATTATTATTTTGTCATATTGATGTCTCCCTTTGACCACTTCTCTATTGTTTATACCGCAGGGAGGAGGTTATATGTAGATCCTTGTAATAGGTATCCCCTTTCTGCTCCACCTTTCTGTCATCCTCCCGGTGTCATCACTCTCACTGCTGGTCCTAAAGGGATCATTTGTCTGGATTCCCCATGTTTCTATTTCCTATGTGTACCAGTGTACATTCTCTGGTCTAACTGGATATGTAAGGTAGAATCATGATAGTGGGGGACAGGAAGCATGTAAGAACTAGAGCATTTTGCAAACACTTCAGTCACTCTTAGAAAGATATGATTTTCTACTCGATGAAGAATTGCAGTCTTGAAACCCGCAGGGGAAATTCCACCCTATCAAATAGGGTTCTTTTGAGTAGAACTCAACAGCAGACAGATTTTTTTTGAGTTTTCTTTGTTTTTGACTTTTATATTCACTATTGTTTTTCAAATATTTTATATAAAGTATTCACATTAAAATCCTGAGCAACAATTTTATATTTGATTCTGTTAGATCAAGTGCAGGTCAAATTGCAAGATGAATATCATTTTTTGTATTTCATGTTACTTATTTGTAGGCATATAGAGTGCAGCTTGTTGGAATGCCACTTTAATAATCTTTTCTGCAATTTTTAAATTAACTGCTGGTTTTCTTCTAGATAAAAAGTATGGTTTATTTTAGTAAGTGTTTGCTGATCTGGCTCCTAAAATACTATGTTTGTTCCTGATGAGTGTCCCTTTGTGCACTTTACAGAAATTGTTCTTGTCAATAAAATGTCTATCTGTATAGCATCCCTGTAGCATTCTGAACTTTGAAAATGAGGATCAAAAAAGGGGGGGTGTGAAAATATTTTTTATGATTATCACTGATACATCAATGATAGTATTTAAAACAAACAAATCTGTAGATTAGCGAATCAATTGACTAACTAATTGACAAACTCGTTAATTAAAATTCTATTATCAGTATGTGCTAGATGTTTAGGTCAATATCTTGGTGTCCTTATGGATAGGAACTTATTGTCACTGAGTTGATTCCAACTCATAATGAACTTACAGGATAGCATAGAAGGTGTCCCATCGGGCTGTAATACTGGAAATCTTGGTGGAAAGGCAACGCCACATCTTTCTCTCTTGGTGGGTTTGAACTGCCTATATTATCCACTGAGCTCATTAGCCACTACTCAACCAAGACTCCAGGAGCTGGTATATAGAAACTGACAACATCTTCATTGTTAATAATCAGTCATTAGGAGCCCGAGTGACATAGAGGTTACACATTGGACTGCTAACTGCAAGGTCAACAGTTCAAAGTCATCAGCCACCCTCTGGAAAAAAGAAAAGGCTCTCTGGTACTCCTGTAAAAAGTGACAATCATGGAAACTTGCGGAAGTAGTTCTACCCTTTCTCATAGGGTCACTTGGAAACAGCATTCACTTGATGGCAATGCGTGTGCTTGGTTAGTTTTCTAATTTATTAGGGTTTCAAAGATACTGATAGTATACTTGATACCTAGTAAATTCTTCATTATTGCTGACAGATAAAGACTTTAAGGATACAGAGTTGATATTAATTAAATTCATGCCTTTGGAAAAGTTTCTTAAAATTTCAAAGATGGGGTTTTTTTTTGATAAAACAAAAGGAATTGTCTTGAAAATTATCTATTGTCTCCTTATGTTTTTAAAATTAATCATGTTAGGAATATAGCAAAATCACTCTCAAAGGTGAAAATAAGTACAGCAATTGTTCTGAAATATCAATATTTATATGTGATGGAGTCATTAGGGAAAATGTATTATAAAGAATCCCACATTGGTGTAAATAAGCAAAAGTACTGAGAAGAACAATGGTAAGTCTATAAAATCTTTTATTGTGGACACAATTCTTCGGTATTCTGATAAGCTGTTAAATTATTACAGAGAATCTTAAACTGTACGAAATTAGCTAACATGAAATATTTTAATAAGATTATATTTGAACCATGCCTTTCTGTTGGGTGTATTTTGATCAAAGAGTTTAATTCAAAAATAATTGGGAGTAGACATACTAGGGACTAAAGGGGATGGTCTCCCCACTGCCTACATAAAAGGACTGCAATCCTTTTATGAAATCAGGCCCCCTTTAGTCAACTGGAAAAATCTGAACTGAGCATGCACAGACTGGGACCACCTAAGCACAGGTGACACTAGACCTACTCACCACCTGAGACACATGACATCACAATGGGTGTGCCTAAACCCAGCCAATAAAGTTGGTCAATACCCTCAATGAAACCACCCCTCCTCAGATAATGGTGCAGCAGGTAGTAAAGGCAAGACTTGACACCGCACACCTCTCCTGACCCTGGGAGATTCCTCTTTTCCCATGTGGTTTTGTGCTCCTGTTCCTGTGTTTTTTCCAGGAGGATTTTCATGTTCAGTGACAGACTCCCACACAATTCCCGCACAGCCTTGTGCACTTTCCTGACAACATGTGCCTTTTAAAACTGTAATCCTGAAACTTCCCTTCACCTCATAAAAGTTACTTGGATTTCAAAAAGGGCTTCTGCCATGTGAATTCTTTCAGTGTTGTGAAGCAAGAACCCAGGTACCCCATTCCAGAAATCTAACATCATCATCAACATCAAAATCATTATGATTTTTTTCCCTCAAGACTGAAACAAGCACAGTAATTTTCTCCCTATGATTTTTTTTACCTCAGACACTTTAGAATGCCTAAATTCCACAATGCGTGTTCCAGTCAAAAGACTAAATACAAATCTCAATTTTAATATTTGTAAATAATGAACTCTATGTCCATTGACCAATGTATCAGATCATGTTATTCATGAAAAGCAAAGACTTTTTTTCAAGGTGTGACCTCAATTACTGAGTTATAGAGTGGTGGCATTTATAACAATAGATATTTTTAAGCTATAAAAACAAATTATGAGAAGTCAAATCCCCAATTCTCACTCTTCCCTGTTGTTTTAAATGTTTAACAAAAGAAAAGACAAAATTGTCCGAAGTGACAGAGAAAATGCTCACACAAGCACTATTTGTAAAAGAAAAAAACATTAGGTACCGGGTATCAGAAATATGCTTAATTAAGTGTAGTTTCACGGTTCAGTTAAGAAAATTGATAGGATATTTCATAAAGATACTAAATGTTAAATAAGTTACACCTGTAGTCTTCCAAATATTTCTTTATTATTTGTTTAAAAGATTGACCTCAAATAGTTTCACTTTCTTGAACAGAGAAAATATATTTTACTGACCATATCTTTGAATGCAACTTTCACTTGCTGGTTCCTCAGAGTGTAGATGAACGGGTTCAAGAGGGGAGCGACTGAGGTATTCAGCATAGCGACTCCCTTATTAAATATGGCTGCGTCCTCGGCAGAAGGGTTCATATACATGAAGATACAGCTTCCATAAGAAAGTGAAACCACAATCATGTGAGAGGAACAAGTAGAAAAGGCTTTTTTTCTTTGCTGAGCAGAAGGGATTCTCAAAATTGTCCTGATAATGTACGTGTAGGAAAGAAACACTAACACCAATGTGATGATGAGTGTCAGTGCAGCAAGTAAAAATTCTATCATTTCGATGATATGTGTGTCTGAACAGGCCAAACGCAACAATGTCGTATAATCGCAGCAATAATGATTGATGATATTGGATGCACAGAATGGCAGCTGAAGAATCATCGTATGTGGCACGATGACAACTAAAAATCCAGAGAACCAGGAGCATAGGACAAGCTGAATGCAGAGCCTCCTGCTCATCATGGTTGTGTAATGCAGGGGTTTGCAGATGGCAACATAGCGGTCATAGGACATGGCGGCTAAAAGGTAAAATTCAGTCGCCCCCAGAAGGATGGCAAAAAAATACTGAATGAAGCAACCGGCAAAGGAAATAGTCTTGTCTCCAGTTCCAATGTTGACTAGCATATTGGGAACACATACCGAGGTAAAAGAAATTTCCAAAAAGGAAAAATTCCGGAGGAAAAAGTACATAGGACTCTGGAGGCGATAATCCAGCAGGGTCAGAATGATGATGGTCAGATTTCCCATAATACTTAAGGTGTAAGTTAGTAGCAGAAAAAGGAAAAGGACAGCTTGAAGGTCGGCTTCATCGGTTAGTCCAAGTAGGATGAACTCTCTCACTGATGACTGATTTCTCTTCATCGCCTTCAGAGAATTAACTTAGTGAAGTTGGGTTTTTTATGGAAATAAAATTAAATGCTCTGCATATTTTAGAATAGAAAAACAGAGTAAAAAAGCAATTTGATGCAAAAATTTTTAACCATGAACCTGTCTTAATGCTTCATTTTGAAAAATTCCACATTTGGATAACAAAATAATATATTTTTAATTTATAAAATAAAAAGAATGTTTTATTCCATCTCACATACAAGGGAATCTACTTGTGAGTGACATTTCAATTAGTTCTTTTGTGGCATTTCTCTACTCTTATTTCTCACCTTTTTCCTCCCTGTCTATATTTTCCTACTTTTCTGCCCCAATTTCCCCAGTTACATTCTTGTATCATGTATTACATAAGCCTAAAGCATATTTAAAAGAATTAGAATTAAAAGAATTATTTGAGGCTAAAAAAAAAAAAGACTTTTACTCTCCTTAGCATAAGAAGGAAATATAGTACAGAAAAGAGGTTGTTGTTGTTTCTGCTTCACAGGGTTTGCTGGGGGAGTGCTGGTGGTGTAGTGGTCCATGTGTTGGGCTGTTACCAAAACGGACAGCTCGAATCCACAGCAAAAAGATGCACCTTATGGCTCCAGAGAAGAGCCACAGCCCAGCGAGGGCAGATTCACAAGCTCACAGGAGCACTTCCTGTCTGTCTTATAGAGAGACACTGCAAGTCTATACCAACTTGTGGGTGGCATGTTTGATTTGAATTTTTGTCTGCTTCGATAAAATGTAAGGCATGTGAATTAGTTGATGTTCAGCAAAACACAAAGTAAAAATTATCTCACTGATTGTGCTTTCTTGCTGCAAATCTATCTGTCCACGAATTTCAGTTAGCATGTCAGTTCAAGTTCAGTTCCGTTTTCTCTAACAATTTCATTCAATAATAATCATTCTCTTCCATCTTTAGAAATATTTAATATACCACAAACATTAAATTATAAAGTTAAGTATTCTCTAGTAATTCTATATGTAAAAGTCAACCTAAAAAATAACTAAACTGCCCATGAGAGTAGAAATTTACCTGTTTATGCTTTTTATAGAGACTAGCATATTATACAAATTTTAGTGATATTTTCATTTGAGTCTCTAAATTCTTCATTTAATATAATTAAATGCTGAAGATTTTTCATTCAAATCAGAAACTCCAATGAAATTTATCCATGTAATTCTTTAGTATTTTCTTCTATTATTCTCCATAATCAAAATGAAGGAATATAGCCAAAAAAGTTTTATTGTTAGTTTTTCATTTTATGATTAAATGCTTCAGTGCACACATTGGCAAATACTCAAATTGTAATGCTATCTCTCATCATCCACAATCATCCCAGAAATATTTGATATGAACAGTGTTATCTTTTGCTAAATTAGAAATAACAATTGTCTAGTGAAATTACATCTGAGAAAGTGTTAGGAGTCCTGATATTATAACATGACCCAATTGGTGCTTTTTACCAAAACAGGCTCTTTTGTAAGTATCTCAAAATCTAGTTGTTAAAATCAAGTATATTATCCTATCTCAGATCTATAATACCCTAGATGTTTAGGTAATTCTTTTCCTATGTGTCACTTGTACTGAAAATATATCAATGTCCTAAGGGAAGCAGTTGCTTGATTACTTTCTGTTAGAACTTTAAGTCTTAAGTAATATTCAGGATCACAAACTAGGAAATGAAAACTGGTGTCTTCAAATTAACTGTTGAAATGTAAACAGTGATTATTAAATAGAAACAATGAATATCACTCCTTAGTTCCTCTATTTTTATATGTCTAAAGTTTAATGTGCCATTTTGTCATAGTAGAAGTAATGTCAGTATGTCTATGACATTCCATCTTTAAATAATTTAAACTGTGGGACACAAAATTAATGAAAAGACATTTTAAAGTAACTAGTTGATATATGTATATATATGTAGCTTTGACCAAAATGATATATATAAATGTTCCCTCCCAAAGAGAAACATTTTAATGCATAGTTGAGTCAGGGTTAAAAAAGTAATAGCATAAAACATCACTTTTAAATTTGTGAATGATACTGCCTATTAAATATTAGATAGATACAAATGATATTTTTAATAAGAAACAAAGTTTAAGTCAAATGTACTTCTTTTTAGTACAATAAATGTGATAATAACAAGATTAGTGTTATACCACCCAAATTTTAAAAAATGGAATGCATTGAAAGAGGTATCTGTGACTTTAAAGATATATTATATATTGCTCAAATTTTAAAATGTGTTCAATTTAAAACATAGTAAGCAAAAGTTTTGTCTTCTGTAGTTTACACTGAGAGCACATATAGCCTCACAAATAAGTTTTCTTTAGGTTAAAGGACTTAGAAGTATTTTTTAAGTCTTTCTGAATGAGTTTAATTATGGATCAATTCTCACTACATAAAAATATTCCAGAATATTCTATAACTCATGATTAGCATTTTTCTTCATCTATATTGGACTTTAAAGATTTTTAAAATGCTTGTAACATTATGGAGCACTATGTGTAACTACACTTAAGAAGAAAGCTAAGAAAACAGAATTCATGGGAAATAGCAATGTGAATAGCAGAACAGTACTCAAATTTAATTTCTTATATCCATCATAAGCAAGCATTATAGTCTATATAGTGATATCTTTAAAACACAAGTTTATGGTATAACAATTTCTGTCTAAAAAACAATTTAAAATATTAGATTTTTAAAACTTTCAAACTTATTCAAAATGATCAAACTTTATTAAAGAAATCTATAGAAAATATTACAAAAATGATGAAAAATGAATGACTTAAAGAAACTATCTATGCCTCAGTAAATGCAGCTATGAGTATCTCTCTCCTACCTCAAGCAGAAAAATCAACTCTAGCCTAGTTCCAAGTCAGTTATATTTGTGGCCGAATTGGAGAATATGAAGCTTTCTGGCCCATTGGGAAATAGTCCCATACTAACAAGAAAATGATATCTAAGCAAGCTACTTATGGAAATAAATATTACCTACAACATTAATTCAATTAAGTGATTAAGCATCACACATAAGAGTACATATTATCCTTGTCTATGTTTACCTCAAAATGTCAATTCATTTTTATACTTATACACATGAGCATTTTCATACTAATAAAAGTGAAAAATGCAAAATGTAAATTTTTACACTAATGTATTTTCCTGGAATAAGAAATTCCCAAAAGCTCTAAGAAAAAATATGCAATGTGCCATGATCTATTGCTAAGACCCCTGGAGCTACAAGAATAGGTGTTCATTCTTTCCATCAGTGTTTCAAATTAGTAGACATTATTTATATTTTATCTGTTGCATAATTTCCTGGAGCGTTCCTGGCTCTGGGGTTGGTGGACGAAGGATAGAAAAATGAGATGGGTCTATAATGTGGTGCCACATCAAAAAAAGGCACTTTAAAATAATGAGTTTGTCTAAAAAAGTTCAAACAAAAGCAAACAAAACCCCATCCAATCTAAAGGTGTGCCCAATGATTACAAAAGAAACAATTTGAGAATGAAAAAATAACTATAATATAGGAGTTTAATCCCCTGATAAAATAAATACTCTCTAGTCAGCACATAGATCATTGAATTAATAAATATGATCAAAACTAGATCGATAGAAGACAAATCACCCAAGGAATTTCATAAATTGTAATTCAAGTTGTATATATCATTCAATTATCCTTGATCTGTCTTCTTTCTTTTATAGTTACTACAATTACCATCTATCAGTACAATTTTCCAATGCAATATATTAATTTTTAGACTGTTATTTCTATGTACATGAACTAGCAATCCAAAAAGAATGGAATTATTGCCAACCTAATTTTTTTCTATTTAGTTTGGTGTTGCTTTTCTCCATTTATTGTTATCCAGTTGTGAAGATTTTCTTTTCCTTTATGTTGAGGCTTCTATATTCCAAAGGCTGTAGTCAGTAGTAAATGATGGAAGTCTTCCTTATCGTAGTTAAATGAGATTGTGTCATCAGCATATTTCAAATATTTATGTCTTTCTAACATCTTGTCAGTTTTGTGTACATAAGCAACTTAGAACACACTCAGACATTTTCTCACTGCATCAGCTAAGAGGGCCTCAAAGTTACAATATCCCATCAGCAAGTAATGTATTTAGTGCCTAGATTTTGGTTTCTAATACCATTTTCTAAGTAAAATAATTAGGCATCTAATAGAAATGACTGATTCTAGAAGTAGGCAGAGAATATGAAAGAGGGTTCTGGTGTGTATTTGCAGTGCCACAAACTAAGGAAGAGCTAGAGCAAAATAAATAACAAAATATAGCAAAAATGAAAGTATGGCAAAAGGACTCTCGAACTAGCTGAAAAAGTTCTTGCTAAGCTGAACATTTTGAGCAACAACCTTTTTTTGTTTTGTTTTGTTTTTTGTGGGGGGCATCACTGCCCTCTGGTAGTCATGGGAGCTACCCAGGCTTGCTCCCGGAGAGTTACTGCTGGATTTGAACCATCAAGCCAATGGGCTATAGTCTCACACTCAACCACTATGCCACCGGGGCTCAGCCCAGAGCAATAACATTTTTTAATTCATACTTGTTCATACTCCAGATGATAAAATAAATATCTCTGCTTTCCATGAGGATATGAATAAAATATTGAACATATAATCAAATGGGGAGGACACATACATACCCCATACAGAAAAATCCCAAACAATTGTAGCCATGCTCACCTCAAAAAGGTATATAATAATTCCCTATTCCTTAAGTTTGGACTATTGTGTGACTTCCAAAGACTGCAGCATTGAATGGGGTTGGAGGCTGGAGGGAAGATGCTGTGCTTGGAGAAAGCGGTATGTAAGCCTTGCTCAGGTTCTGATGGTTAATGCCAACATTGATAAATCAGGTTGTAAACCATGTCCTAGATATGAAACTATAAATATAACACTTTATCTTACCCCTAGCAACTCTTAAATCCACTCTAATCATGGGGGGAAATACTGTAAATCATAAATGAGGGGGAAATAAATCATAATTATATAAAATCTCTGAACAAATATATATAAAATCTCTGTCATTGAGTTGATTCCAAATCATAGCTATCCTGCAAGAATTAGTATAACTTCCCCTGTACACTTCCAAAGTTCTAAATAAATCTTTATGGGAGCAGAACTATTATATCTGTGAAGATCCTAAATACCAGATAAGTCTTTAAAACTATACAAATTTAGAGAAATCTAAAAACCATAACATCTAAATAGAATACTTGGTAAAATCATGAGACATGTAAGAGACATCATGTAAGTATACAACAATATAAAGAGGAACTAGGAATGAAGTATATATTTTAATTACTTATTGAGATAACATGCTAGTGAAAATTATTAACAATTGCAAAATTAGATATGATATAACTTAGAACCCAGTAAGATGTTTGCAACCTTTGTATTATCTTGGTGACTTTTCTATAAATCTAAAATTTATTTATTTTTCCAAAATACAAAATTTAATTGATAATAGCTATTTCACAAAGTTCACAAAAAGAACAGGAAATAGACAAGAAAAAATTTTAGACATGCAGACTATGCACCAATTTATTCTAGAAACTAATTTACAAACTTTAATTCAGGCTTTATATATCTTCAGACTTGTTTAGTAATGCAATTCCTTCTTTCATTTATCACCAATTGCCATTAAGCAGGAACATTTATTTACAACATTGTTTTCTGTGATAGTTGCATAATCTGGTGCTAATCGGAGATTATTAAGAGCTAAGGGGTGGAGTTTAGCCTGTCAATCAGGGCACAGCTTGATGACCTCATTTGGAAATCCTACAACTATATAAAAAGCTCACTGGAGGCCAGAGACTCTGCTTGTCGCCCTGTGAAACATTCCTGTTGAAAGTTACATGGAGCGACTCTGAAGAGCTGGAGCCCTGAAGATGGAGGAATGCCATGGAGCCCCAAGGCAGCACTTAGATACTTACACCACCACCGGATCCATAAGACTTCCATCCGCTTGTCTGTGATCTTCTGGCAATCTGCATTATTGCATGTGTTGTGTGAGTATGGTATCAGACATATGGGCTAATATTGGACTTAGTCATTTGATCTGGAGGGGACTGGGATGTTTTCTTAATGCACAGTTGATCTTTTTATATAAAGTTCTCTCTTACACACATATGAATGTGTATGAATTTGTTTCTCTAGTCAACCCAGATAAACACATTTTCCATTAACTTTAGTAAAAGTTTCTCTCAAAAAATTGGACTCCATAAAGTAAGAGACACTAAAAAATGTATTTCTTACTAAAACAACAATCATTTGTTTTACAATCATTTTATTGAGGGTTCTTACAGCTCTTATTATAATTCATACATACATACATTGTTTTTAGTACATTTGTACATATGTTGCCAACATCATTTTCAATACATTGTGTTTCTACTTGAGCCCTCTGTATCAGCTCTTCATTTTTCCCTCCCCCTTCACACTTCCTCCCTCATGAAACTTTGAAATTTTATAAATTATTTTTTTCAAGTCTTACATCGATTTTTATCTCTTTACCCATTTTTCTGCTGTTTGTCCCCGTGTGTGTGTTGGAGGTGTTATTTTATGTTGATCATTGTGATCAGTTCCCCCTACCTTCCCCATACATCCTGGTATCACTACTCTCATTATTAGTCCCGGGGGAATTACCTGTCCTGGATTCCCTGTGTGGTGAACTCAACTGTACCATTGTACATGCTCTGGTTAAGCTGGATTTGTAAGACAAAATTGAGGTCATGATGTTGTGGCAGGAAGAAAGTTGTTTGTTTCATCAGTGCTATACTGCACTCCGACTGGCTCATCTCTTTCTTGTGACCCTTCAGTGAGGAGATGTAAAACTACAATCTTGATGTTAATATGACAACAGCTACTTAAAAAGAAAAGTATAAAGATATTGCAGGTTCCATCTGCTGATGCTTGAATGCTGTCATTAAAACTTGGCATATTATCAAAAACAGACATGAATGAACTTTAAACTTTAAAAGAGAATGGGATAGTAGCAATGAATACAACAGGGAATATTAGCATGTACTCTTTTTGATAAGCTGAATACCAATAATTACATATGAACTCTCTGATCAAAATAAAAGCATCTGGGCAAAGTTCTCTCCATTATTTGACACATTTACTATCCCCAAATTGATTAAGCTACTAATGTCAAACACTTCACTTAATTTAGAAGAATTAAAGCCTATTTCTTTCCAGAATAAAAAATATAATAGTTTCACAGGAAATGGTGTTTTAGAGAGTCGAGTTAGTGGCTACATTGCTAAAGTATGCTTTGCTTACATATCCTGTCCCACTGAACTTGAAATTAGGATCTTTCACACTTTCCAAAAATATGAGAAGCTGCCTTTCTGGTTCCTTCTTTCATTCTCTTCTTTATTATTTAAAATCAAGAGGCATGTGTGAGAATTAAAGAGCAATTTATTCTGATCTTACGTTTTGCAAGCGCATGAGTTCAGAAAGCTTATTTACTGTGAATGTCTTTGCAGATCCCAAATTC
>PVJH01037866.1:0-17599 GCA_004026705.1 Nesogale talazaci | reverse complement strand
GTCCATTCCTGATCACAATAGGGAGCCCCCTCCCCCGACTCTGGTGACAACAGGCCCTGGCCTTGCTTTATTCGTCACCTGTTTGCAGACCCAGCCCTGACCGACCGCTCTTCTCTGCGCATCACTCCACCTTTTTTTTTTATTATTTGTCTTTTGGAAACAGGAATTTATTTGCCAGGAAGGATGATCCCAGCGCATGGCCTCCTCTTCGCTGATTCTGTGTTTGGCCCCGATGCAGCCTGTTCTGCGCTTCTTGTCGGTGATGCTGAAGCCGGGCCTCCCCAGCACCACGTAGAAGTCCAGGCCATAGATACCGATGCTGGGGTCATATTTGATCCCCAGGTCGATGTGCTCCTGGATCGGAACCCGAAGTTTCCAGTATCAGGGAAGTTATTTTTCCATAACTCATACTCCCGCACCTTCAGACCTTTCCCCAAGATCTCCTCTGCCTTGGCCCCGCGGACTGTGCAGTGCACTGCGATTTTCTCGCTTCTCCTGATGCCAAAGCATCTGACCGTGCACCTGGCCTTGGAGAAGACGGGGGTCTGGCCGGTGAGCTGCTCCAGCTCCTTGGCGGCCCGGGTCAGCCCGTCGCCGCTCTCGCCCACGCAGATGTTCAGGCAGAGCTTGCGGACGCACAGCTCCCGCGTCGGGTTCTCCTTCTCACCTGGAGCTTGCTGCGCCGTGATGGAGGCCGGAAGAGCAGCGCTCCACCTCAACCTTTAGAGAGCATCACTACCTAAGCGCTCCTGTCCACCTGTTTCACTCGCGGAGCCCTGCAGGCAGAGTGAGTACAGGCCAGTCTGCTCCCTGCAAAGACAGCGGTTCCAAACCACCAGCTGCTCGGAGGGAGAAAAATGAAGTTTCCCACTGCCATCAAAAGTCCCCGTCTCAGAAACCCACAGGGCAGTTCTACCCTGACCCACAGGGTCACCGTGCTCGGAATCAGCTCAGTGCAGTGACTTGCGTCTCCCTGGGCACCGTTGGTGAGTCCACCTGCCACATGGTCACATCTCACTGGTCTTTACCAGTAAGGTAAAGGTCCTGGAGGGCCCAATTGACTGATGAAACCAGAGGCTGTAGGGACATTTAGCGACTTCTCCAGGGCCATGGGGCGGATTTCAATTTACTGTACCCTCGATGGGGTTTCCAAATAGGTACATCTCTACAGAGACAGCGAGCATCATTTCCCCCCCACAGAGCGAGCGGCTGGTGCTTTTGAACGGCACACCTTGCAGTTAGCAGCCCACCGCCTTACCCCAGGGCCACTGGGGCTCCTTGTCCATGGTCACCCACCACCTAGAGAAGGCACTACAGGTATCTCAGCTCGGGTCTTCACCTTCAGACCTGCTGCCCCTCAAACTCGGAGACATGAGGCCCAGGCAGGGGTGTGGACAGAGCAGCTGCACAGGAGTTCATCCGAGAAAAGGTAGAGGACCAAGACCTGACTGGATGGGGCCGTGGGACACTGAGGGGCCAGAGGGACCCGGATCTCTGGCGAGGGTCTCTGGGTGGCAGTGGCCTCAAGCACAGGCGGGTTTGGGGAGGAGGAGGAAGAGGGAAAGTTGAGTCTGAGATGGGAGGAATCTGGGAAGTCCTGGGCACCCAAACGCAGGCTCCAGTTGTCAGATGGATTGAACAGGTCTTAACTTGGATGTCTGGCCATGGAGATCCAGGAAGCTGACATTGTGGCAAGGAGGGCTGGGAAATGATGGGAAATGGGAACACACGTGCCCCCCCCCCTCCACGCACCTCAAGCACTCACTGCACTTGGTCCACTCCTGACCATCCCCACCCCATCAAGTGAATTCCCACTCAGAGAAAAACCACAGGGCAGAACCCATTTGAGTTTCTGGGGCTTCAAACTTCCAGGAGCAGATAGCTTCATCTTTCACCCTCAGAACCACGGATGGCTTCAAACCACTGGCCTTGGTGGCTAGCAGCTCAAAGGTATAACCCCCAGTGTCACTAGGGTTCTCCCCGGTCAAGGTAGGAGGCCTTGTCCAATAAGGGACTCTCTGTAATGCAGCATTTCCCACTGTTCAGAAATAACAGGCCTGCATGCGTGTCTTCTCATGGAGACTGTCACCTCCTTAGGTTGTGTATTAGTTTTTAAAGAAGCAATGTTCACTTCATGAAACAGCCTGATTGCTATTGTTTTAAAATATGTAGGTGCACTATAAGAAAAGAAAAGCATCCTACGCCCCCCTCCTCCTCCAAATTGATTTTATATCGCTTGTTGTTCCCTCGTCCCTGGGTTTAACACTACTTCCCTTTTCCTACCTCCCCCACTTGCTCCTGTGTCTCACGGGAACCGTTGGTGCGGTTGTTTTCTCCCCCAGACTGTTTATTCCGCCTATCTTATCTAGGTAAGATAAGCAGAGACAATACTAAGCACAAAAACAAGACAGAGCAAAACCAAACCACAAAGGAAAACAAAACAACAACCAAAAACCTGAGTACCACTACAACAACAAAAAGTCTATAAATAGTTCCAGGTCTGCTTGTTGACCTTTAGGAATGTTTTCCTGTGGAGTCGGCTGGGGTGCCACACCCTGGCCCCAAAGTCTATTTTTGGTATTCCCCTCGGGACTTCATTGCTTTGCTCCCCTTGCTGTTCTATTGCACACCCTCAGTGTTTTGCCTGAGTGGTGGGATCAGATCGGGCACAATTCCTGCACTGTCTCCAGTGTTGTCCCCTTGGTGCTATGGGTCAGTGAGGGATGTGTCTCGTGGTGGGGCCGGCCCTGGGTCCCCTCTGTGCATTGGCTGCTCTGAGCAGGAACATCATCCTTGGAGCTTGGTGAGCCAGGATGCATCCACTCTCTTCTTCTCTCTTCCTTGGCTCCCATGTGTTCTGATCAGACTCGCCCCTCTCCCTGAGACGTAGCTGCAGTGCTGTATTCTGAAGCAAAGGCAGGGAGGATATAGGCTGCCTGGCGGGGCTTGATCAAGGGCAATGTAACTGAGAGAAATTACTGAAACTCAAATGAAGGTCAAACACGATAGTAGGACAGAAGTAAAGGGAACTAGAGGAAAGAAATAGAAGGCAAATGGGCATTTAGAGAGGTCCAAATATAGGTATTTACTTTTGTAGTTAACAATAGGGAAATATTGGGATGGCGGTTCAATTCTAGCTCCACAGGGGCAAAGGCTGGGCCTCCTACTCCCACTACCCGGGCAGTGAGGCCCTAAAAAAAAAAAAAACAATAGGGAAATATATTTCTATACACATATTTATATGTTACGTATTAAGGTAACAGGCAGACATTGGGCCTCTATTCAAGTACTCCCTCAACACAAGAACACTTTGTTCTAATAACATGGCATCCCACAATGCTCAGCTTCCCGACACCATTGCTGAAGACAAAAATGGGTACATAAGCAAAGGTGGGGAAGAAAGCTTACGGTGCCCAGCTATTCAAAAGATAAAGCATCTAGGGTCTTAAAGGCTTGAAGATAAACAAGCAGTCATCTAGCTGAGAAGCAACAAAGCCCACATGGAAGAAGCACACCAACCTGTGTGATCATGAGGTATTATTTGAATCAGGTATCAGGCATCAAAGACCCAGAACAAAAAAATCACATCATAGTGAATGAGGGGGAGGGCAGAATGGCGACCCAAAGCCCATCTGTAGACAATTGGACATCCCCTTACAGAAGGGTTGTGGGGAGGAGATGAGCCAGTCAGGGTGCAGTATGAAACATACAACTTTCCTCTTGAATGCTTCTTTAATGCTTCTCCCCTTTCCCTTATCATGACCCCAATTCAACCTTACCAATCTGGCTAGACCAGAGGATATACACTGGTGAGAGGTAAGAACTGGAAACACAGGGAACCCAGGACAGATAAACCCCTCAAGCCCAATAATGAGAATAGGGATACCAGGAGGGGAAGGGGAGGGTGGGGTAGAAAGGGGGAACCAATCATAAGGATCTACATGTAACTTCTTCCCAGAGGGGCGAACAGGAAAGTGGGTGAAGGGAAGACAGTGGTCGATCGGTGTAAAACATGAAAAAAAATGGTAAATTATCGAGGGTTCATGAGGGAGGGGGAAAGTGAGGAGCAGATACCATGGGCTCACGTAGAAAGAAAATGTTTTGAAGCTGATGAGGGCAACAAACGTACAAATGCGCTTGACAACAATGGATGGGTGATGGATTGTGCTAAGAGTTGTACGAGGCCCCAATAAAGTGATTTAAAAGCAAACAAGAAAAGAGAGGAAGCCTAGCGGCAGAGTGGTGACAGGCTGGGCTGCTCAGCCCAGGTCAGCAGCTCGTAGACCCCAGGCCTTGGGTCCTGGGGGAGGCGGATTCCCACTCCTGTAAGGACTTCCAGCAGGGGCTCCACCTTCATGCCTCTGCCGCCCGCCCTCGACTACAGCTCCTCATGGTGCGCTGGCCCCACCCAGACAATTATTTTCATTGCTACTTCATAGCTGTCATTTTGCTACTGTTATGAATCGCGGGGTAAATATCTCATATGCAGGATGCATTTTCACTGTTACAAATTGAACATCATTAAAGCACGGTGATTCATCACAAAAACAAAGCTGGAATTCCATACTGTAAATATTTCTAATGACAAATAAATGAAAATTTGTCTCCAAGCAGGGTAACAGTCTTTTGTGTGTGAGAGTGGCATCACTGCCCTGGTGGGGGTAGGAAGCCCAGTCTTGCTCTTGGAAAGCTGCTGCTGGATTTGAACCATCAACCCTGTGGGCTGCAGTCCCGCACACAACCACTACGCCACCAGGGTAACAGTCTTAATAAAGCAACAGTAAGCTACATTTTGCCATAGTATATGTAAAAAGCCAACGACTCCTTTCCTGAGACCATCCACCAGTGTAAAAGGGTCATTCAATCCGCAAAGGGGTCGTGACCCACAAGTTGAGAACCGCGGAGTTACAGTTTCAAAAACCCACAGAGGCAGCTGCTCTCCTCAGGCCTTCAGGGTCACTGTGAGTTAGAAGGGACTCACTGGGGGTGAGGTTTTCGTTTGTTTTCACAGGAAATGGAGGCAAGGGAAATAGCTTGCTTTCAAGGCTGCTGCGCCCCAGTCTAGAAGACAGATCGGCATGGAGGAGCTAAATGACAGATGCGGTGTGAGACAATGCCTAGGCTTCTCCGTGTTTACACGTGGGTCCTCACTCTCTCTACAGAAACAGACCTGCTGACTTCACAGGCAAGCGGCCCACCTAAAACCCCACGTGCAAATCAAGGCACAAGAGCGTTCCCCAAAATCCATCCATCCATCCATAGGATTCCCGACCTCTTGGCACTGAGAGGTGATGTCACAACCATCTGTCCACAATGTGAACTCAGGACCAATGTGACCAGCACTCTAAATGACAACTGCTTCTACCAGCTTCCAGCCTCTGAGTCCCTCCCTCCCTGTCCTTTCTGGATTGCTGCCTGGGGCTGGGAGGCAGAAATGAGTGACCTTGATCTCTGTCCTGGCTGAATTCCTGGCCTAGTGGGAAGGTCACACCCTAAGCAGGTACAAACTGCTAGAACTGATGCCATTTACAGGGGCCAATGCTTGTCACTGGCTTGCTGATCCTCCCAATATCCAGGCGGGTCATGCCCTTCCTTGCGGGGTGGAGAAGACAGCAGAGGTCAGTACTCAGGCAGCCAGGGTGGAGTTGCCAGCATGGGGGCTGCAGGCTGGAGCTCTCACTCCCTAACCTCCAAGCTTCCTGGAGGGACCGCCGGCCCAGAGTGGACTGGACGGAGCAGAGGCCCACCTGCTGACCACTCACAGGACCTCATGGGCACCTCCGAGGCTCCCCATCACCCGGCCTGGATGTGTGTGTCCTCAGGCAAGGAGGTCAGGGTGTGTGCAAGGAGGAGACCCAGTGCACCTGAAGGGCAGCAAGGCCCATTTCCTGGTTCCCACAACTCCCAGGAGTCCTAACAACCTTGACATTCTTCCCAATGTTTCCTGCTTCCCGGTGTCAGCGCTGTCCGTAGGCCAGAGATGGGCGTCCTGCTCACCTCACCCTGTCACCACACTGCTCATCACAGCCTTCCTCCCTCCCGCTGCCTGCTGTCCAGAACGCAAGCTCCTTGCCTGGGGTCTGAGGCTCCTCCCAGGCCGGACCTTGTCGAGTCTCTGGATCCATTTCAGAAAGGCAGTCCCCTCTGTGGAGGAAGCAGTTCCTCTGTAGAGGCAAGGGTTCACCCTCAGAAGCAGGGTGTGGCCGCTCAAGAGCTCTATGACTCGCCAGCCTTAGGTCCCCGGGAGGGCAACGATGGGTGTCCTTTCTTTGGGGATTCTTCCCCAAAGACTCCATGGCAGGAGTGCCGTTCCCCTTCGCTGTGGTCTGAGGAGCTGGGCGCAGCAGGAGAAGAGGTTGTGGCTCCTGCCTCGCCAGAGCCTGCAGCCGGGCAGTGTGTCCGAGCCCGTCACCCGGCCCTGGTTCCAGTGACGGCGGGCGCTCTGACCCCCGCACACTGCTCTACGGTGCACACGCCAGTTTGAGCCCTCTTGGTCTGGAATGCACAGTCTCCACATTTTCACAATGCCGCGCTCTCGGGTGTTTGGGGAGGGGGTCCTGTCAGTCAGACGTTGCCTTTAAAATTCTGGAACAATATGCAACACACAGCGTTTGCCATTTCAGCCACAACTCTGCAATCATCGCCACCGTTTCCGAAACGCTCCTCCAACCCCTGCCTTTCTCCCCCCACCCACACACCCTCTAGTCGCCTGTCTCCATGCACCCACCAGTTGCAGCTAGCTCGTGGCGACACACACACACACACACACACACACACGATGTGGGTCCTGCTGTGTCTGACTGCACCCAGCAGGCCCCTTCCAGGCTCCTCTCTGGAGTTCGCGTCGCATAGGGTGCTGGCACCCACTCCGAAGCCACGCAGCTGCTGGTGGACACAGGCTGCTTCTCCAGCCGTGAACTTGACAGACCCGGGTCAGGCCCTCTTCCAGGCTCCGTTTTTTCAGTCGGAGAAGCTCAATCTTTCGGTCAGATGTTGTCCCCTCTGCTTCAGGCTTGGGCTGAAAGCTCACCTCCCCCAGACAGTCTCTGGGAACCTTCCCCTTCTCATTGGCGGTCACGCACGCTGTGGTTTCCAGCAGGGATTCATCCTCTGGAGCTGCGTGTGGAGCTGCATGTGAAGGCCTAGGTGCTGGGATGCAGCTGCGCGCAAACAGAGCCTACGTTCCCGTGAGAGAGCGCTAAAGAAGATGAACGTGGGAAGCACTGTACGTCAGTGCTAATGGGGAGAGTGAAGTAACTAGGGAACAGGACTAGAACGTGTGTGGTACATGGCCATGGGTGGTGTTGCACGTTAGGTATTGGTTGGCAGTTCAAACCTACCAACTGCCCTGTGGGAGAAAGAGGAGGCTGTTTCCACAAAGATGTGGCCTTACAAACCCTGTACAGGGTTACTATATGGCAGAATCCACTCCAAGACAGGGGATGGATCTCTTTTTTTGGGGGGGGGGGGGAGAATCTCTTAAAGAGGAGCTCTGGTACCCCGGCATGAGGAGTTGGGGTGTCAAGCTCAGCAGCTACTCTCAAGAGAGATGAGGTTTTCTGCTCTGTTCGTAAGATCTGGTCTGCAGAAACCATCGTAATGCACAGAGGCAGTTCCACCCTGGCCTAGGGTTACAAGTTGGAATCTTGTTTCTTTTCTTTTTTTTTTTTAAAGGAGCAACTTCACGGGTCTTGCACAGGAAGCAGGCAAAGAAGGAAGGTTTTAGGCGTTGGAGAGGGCGCAGTCCGGGCCAGGGTCAGGGTCAGGCGCTGGGCTGATGTGGTGGAAAGGGGCTAGCACTCACCGAACGTCATGGAGCCAATTCGGACCCATCACCCACACACTTGGCTGCCACTGCGTGATTTCCTGTGGGGTCCCGAGACGAGAGGGGCACTCTATGGGGGGAAGCCTCATCTTGCCGCCGAGGACCAGCTGGTGGTCTCGAACTGCTCACCTCGTGGTTGGCAGCTTACCGTGTAATCGCTCCTCCACCAGGCTCCTTTCTAGCCCCCACCATGTCTCCCAAGGTTGTGGTGTGTGCGCTTTCTAGTGCACTGCGGCTCGGTGCCCAGTGTCTTGCCCAAGCTCCGCCTGCTTGTAAGCCGCCGGGCCAGCGACGGTCTAAACCGTGGACTCTAAATCCAGCCCCGCCTTCCTGGGGCCCACCAGCCGCCACTCACCCCGCACTCCAGCGCTTCCCCCCTTCAGGGTCCTGCAGGTCCCGCCCCTCGCGGGGGGGGCGGGGAGCACTTAGCGGGTTCCACGAATGAGAAACGCGAGCATCCTGAGAGGCGGGGCAAGGCAAGAACACGCGCGATCTGATTGGTTGAGTTGCTGCCAATCCTAAATGCTAGCCTTGTCGCCCTGCCCCTTTCGTTTCCCAGCAGGCCCTGCGAAGGGGAAGATGGCGGCGCCCAGGTGGAGGTCTTGAAGCGCCCCGGTCGTTATGGCTTTGGCCTCGGGGCCCGCCAGGCGGGCACTGCCCCTGCCCGGGAGGTTCGACCTCGGTGGCTGCGGGGCCCCGAGACGCTGGGCGTATGAGTGGGGTGTGCGCTCCACGCGGAAGCCCGAACCTCCTCCCCTGGACAGAGTGTACGAGATCCCTGGCCTGGAGCCCATCACCTACGCGGGGAAGATGCACTTCGTGCCTGGGATGGCGAGGCCGGTCTTCCCGCCCTGGGACCGGGGCTGGAAGCACCCAAAGTTCAGCCGCACGCCCCCGATTCACGAGCAGCCCCTGTACAAGGAGCAGACCTGCCACATCTTCCACCGGCGCTGCCGCCTGATCGAGGGTGAGGCCCGCGGCAGGGCGGGAAGGTACTCGTGTCGGGTCCTGCCCTCACCCCGCCTTGGTGTCTAGATCTGCGGAATAGGGGCGATCGTGCTGCGCATCGCGTGAGAGGATTAAGGGGGACAGTAGAAGTGAAATTACGGCACGCTGCAAAGACGGGTGCACGTGTCAGGAAACAGCCAGTTTGAATGCCAAGCGAAGGCACCTGGTTTCTTGGCTTTTACTCAACGGTGTGATTCTGGGCCGAACCTTCCTGACTTCTTTAATGCCTGTTTTGACAGATGGCTCAAATTGCCCCTTGCAGCTCTGACACCGGCAGACAGGACGACTTTGAAAAGTTAGAGGGTGGTGGTTTCGTTAAGGGCCATCGAAGCATCCATCGCATCATTTCCAACTCTCAGTGGCCCTCTATGTAAGACAGGACACAGCGTTGCCTGTTTACGTGTGAGCCCATTATTGCAGCCACTGTGACAATCCATCTCGACAGGGGTCTTCTTTTCGGGCGCCCTCCATCTTACCAAACATGGTGTCCCTCTCTCGGGACCGGTCTCTCCTGACATGTCCAAAGTGTGAGACGAAGGCTCGCCACGTTTGCTTCTAAGGAGCCTTCTGGGTGTCGGTGGAAGGAAAGTCTGATGCTAAGATGCAGCGGATGACTCTGGCGGCCCTCCCTGAGGACTGGTAATGGTGACAGAAGAGGGATAGTGGTTTGCTGCAGGTTCACTGTGGGTTAGTGATGAGGCTTGGACCAGAGCGCCGGCTTCTTCCGTCCGTGTTCTTAGTGACCAGGCCCACCTGAAAGGTCATGCAGTCCGGAGAAAGACATCACGCTCCGTAAAATAACGGGCAGCAGCAAAGAGGAAGGCCTTCGACAAAATGGATCGACTGGGTGGCTTCATCATTAAGCTCAGACATAAGAGCATTGTGAAGCTGGCACCGGACTAGGCAGTGTTTTGTTCTGTGGTACCGAATCAGGTACCGAGTCAGGACCGAACCTCTGGTGCCTAACAACCACAGTGACACAGTGGTTAAGTGCTCAAAGGATCAGCAGTTTGAACCCACTAGTCACTCTGTGGGAGAAAGATGAAGTAGTTTGCTTCTGTAATGATTTACAGTCTCTAGAATCCTATGGGGCAGTTTTGTTCTGTCTTCTGGGGGCAGGGGATAGGGTGGGGTGGGGTGTCACTATGAGTTGGAATCTTCTAAACAGTTTATTCTTGTTTTTTTTTTTTGGGGGGGGGGCATCACTGCCTCTGGTGGTCCTGGGCACTATCCAGTGCCACTCCTGAGAGCCACCGCTGGATCTGAACCACCAAGCCCACGGGCCGTAGTTCTGCACTCAACCACTTACGCCACCAGGGTTCAGCCCTATTTTTGTTTTTTAATCGAGAAAGAGAGACTGGACAGGAATTTGAGAGTAAGCCAGAGAATAAAAAGCCATCCTCTTAAACTGCTGAACTATATTCCAGAATGCTGATCGCCCACCCTTTACACACGTCGATGCCCTTCCAGTGCCGTGAGCCACCTCACACGACTTGGCACCCTTGCGTGGACCTGGTAACAGTAAGGTTACCTGGCAGTATTTTGAAAGTTAGGGCTGCACATGTGACTAGGTTGAAAATGGATCTCACGTGTGCCCCTCTGGCAGAGTTTTCTGTAAAGACTAAAAGAATTCTGCTAGGTACAGGGCTAGGGAACAGGCTGGCCATCGTCAGGTTCTTATCCCAGCCATCCAGTGACTTCAAGCCACATGCTCAGTGCCTCTGAGCATATTCGTTAAGATCCCAGCTAACTCGTAGGTCAAGCTGGCACAGAGTAAGTAGATGGTGACACCCAGTAAACAGATTATGTCATTCATAGACTAATGAACTAGGGAATCTGGATATTTTGATCCATTTTCACGTTGAAGGGAAAAGGGGCATGTCAGGGCTGAAACTCAGGTTACCAGTTACATTTGTGAATGGCCTCTCTGTCAGGCTGTCTGTCTGGTGAGCCTTAAACGGGAGTCCCATGTTGTCCTCCCTGGCCTTTCATTCCTTACCACAGAGGAATTTCTCGGCGTGGGGACTCCCTCACCAAGTGCCAGAGCCCTAATAAGCCAGACAGTTGCCAGCGAGTTGATTCTGGCACCTGGCAACCCCGCGTGTTACAAAGCGTGCTCTCTAGGTTCTCCAGATGGAAGCCCTTCAAAAACGAACCGCCAGGCCTTTCTTCCGAGCCGCTTCTGGGTGAGCGCCAGCCTGCCAACTTGCAGTTAGTAGTGGAGTGCCTAATCAATCAGTTGAGCCACCCAGGGACCCCAGCTCTGCAAACTGAGGACAAATTGGGTTTCAGCCAACAATAAGTGGTGAAGTAAAGAGCGTGCTACCTGAAATACTTCAACTGCCTTGAACTGTCAATTCAGCCCTGAAGCGGGGCTGAACTCTGATTCTTCTTGCCTCCCACCCCTTCTTCTTCACCGTGGGTTCTGACCACTCCTGTTTCCCAGTCGCCCTGAAGGCAGCCTTTCCCCAGAAGGTGGTCTTGCAGACTTAGTACCTGTTCCTCAGTCGTTTTGTATGTGTGTGTGATTACTCCAAAGGTGTAAAGCAGGCCCTCTGGCTCACCAAGACCCAGTTAGTGGAAGGCCTCCCGGAGAAATTACGCAGCATTGCGGACGATCCAGGAAACCACATAGAGAACCAGGACGCACGTGTGCTGAATGCGGTGTCTCATGCTCGGCTCTGGCATTCCACAGAAGACCTCCCCAAGAGAGAGACATACTGGTAAGTTCCCCAAGCCCCTCGATTTCCCTCCGATGGCTCTGGGGTCGGTCTGTTGTCCTTTAAGTCATCCCCGGATTTCTTCTTTTCTCCAAGCCCAGTCATGGTGGACAGTCTGATCCAGCTGTGTAAATCCCAGATTCCCAAGCATCCTGCGCTGACCCAGCGGATCTGTGCCCAGGACTACTCGTTTTCCACCACCTGGACCCGAGGTTGGTCATCTTGTACACCAAAAAGCCTTGCTCTCTTCTCTCCTTCTGCCCGTAGCTACCTGTCAGATCTCAAGCCACGCTGCCACAGGCCTGCCCTCCCTCCTGGCCTGAAGCAGTTGTGTCGTCTCAGTCTGACTGTCACTGGCTTTAGCCGGATGTGGCCTGGCCTTGTTCCTTGAAGTAGGAGCCCCGGCGGCGGCAGGGGGCGTGAGCCCTGCGGAAATGCCCATGTGCTGCGCACCGGGACACGGCCACAAAGCAAGCACAGCCTCTGCCTCCCCAGCTCGTGTTCTGTTGAGGCAGCCTTTCACCCCCAATCCTTCTTTATCCTCTGCATCGCGGCTAGCAATGGGGCGTCTGCAACGGCAGCACTTTGTCTGCGTGGCCTCCTGCCTCAGACACGCCAACTGCCGCTGACGTGACAATACTCGCTGGGGAACCTGGCCACCGGCCACTTGGCCCCCACCTGCGCTGCTAGCCTTGTTCCCTCACCTCCTGGCCTGCTCCCCCACCCCTAAGTGGGCTGCTTGCAGGGACCTCCCTGTTTTCTGTGCAGGGCAACGTTCCATGCACCCCAAGACCCAACTCCAGCGCATTTCCTTTTGCGAGTCCAGGCGGGTTGGTTCCTCCTCTGTCCCGCAGCTGTGACCCCGGGTTATAATCCCCCCCGAGCACACCTGGCTGTGTGCTCTCTGCAGGGGTCACGGCAGCGGTGCAGAGGAGCGGCCCAGCCGCGTTCACCGCGGAGGCCTCGCCCGCTCAGCATCAAGTGCTACCTCTCATTAAACCGGCCCATTTGGAGCGGGCGCCAGCAGAGGGAATCGAATCAGAAAGCACGCTGGAGCGGTCTGCGGGGAGAGTGGCAGACCCAAGGTCAGGAGAGGGCCGGGCCCATCTGCTTTCCCGGCAGGTGCTCCCTGAGGAGCCCAGACCCACGATCGCAAAGGCCTGGCGAGATGCGAGTCTGCTGTGTCTGCACAGGCAGGTCTGTGCCGAGTCACTCAGACACAGCCGCCTCGCCGCCAGCCAGGGAGGACCTGTGGGCCCCGTCCTGGTAATTCCTGTGAAAACACCCGCCCCTCCCCTCAGCCCGCTTGGACCCTGTGGGAGGGCGGGGCGACTAGAGAAACAAATCGAGTGACACTGACAGGAGTGTAAGAGAGAACTTCGTATCGGGGAGTAATTGGGTTCCAGGAAAACACCCCGGCCCTGTCCCTGAGTCTCTCTTCAGAGCCTCGCAGATACATGCAGTGATGCAGCGTGCAGGAAGGGCACAGCAGGTGGGGGCAGCGACCTGTGGATCCGATGGCGGTGGTAGGGTTCTGGCAGCAACCCGGGTCAGTCCTGAGGACAGTGGGGGTAGAGGAGGTTCCCTGGGCTCTCCTTAAGAGAAGGCCACCCCCCAGACGGAGGTCCCGCCGGGCTTGGCCTGACTGGCAGGTGACCACCACCCCTACACTTACATATCTTCAAGTTGCTGTCAAGTTTCCTGTCTCCCACAGACCCTTTCTAAGAACTGAGAGAAGCCGCGGCAGAGGTGTGTGGCCTCCATAGGGGCTCTGCAGAGGGCACCCCTGGCCTTCAGCTCTCGCTCAGCCCGATGAATTCATCCCCTGCCTCCTCTCCCCGTCTCATCTCCTCCACAGGGCGTGTGCTGCCTGCCTTCAGGTGGCCCTGTTTTGGCTTCTCCCTCCGCCCTGCTCCCACACTCTCCTGGACTGGTCATTGAGAGGCGGGGCTGGCCCTGTAGGGGACGCTTTTCCCCTTCCTGCTGGACAGTTTTCACCCACTGGTTTTCCGCACGGGGCCATTTTTGTCACGGTGGTGTCTGGAGGCATGTTTGAAGGTGGCGAAGTGAAGGGGTGGTGGTGTAGGGAGGGAGGAAAAAGGGCTGCCTCTGGCCTCTAGTAGGGAGACACACACACACACACACACCACCCAAGAAAAACCAGGTCCAAAGAGTGCCCGGTGCTGGGCGTGAGCAAGCCGGCCTCCCCTCCTCTTCCTCCTGGTTCTTGTGCTCCGAGCATTGGAGGGGGGGGGCCCTCGGCCCTGCCCGGCAGCTCCCTGAGGGCAGAGCCCCGGCTCCTTGCCGAGTCCTCCCTGAGAGCAGATGCAGGGGAGATAGGGGGGGGGGGGGGCAGAGAGGAAGGGGTTGTGCTGACCCCGTTAGAAAGGGAACCTGGGGAAGAAGAGCATGTGTTTCCTGCCCCCTCCCCTCAAGAGCCCCAGGGTGGGCATCCCTACAGGAAGTGGGGTTCCCGAAAATTTCTGGGGCGGCAGGCTGATGCGTCCTCTCCTTCCTGCAGAGTCTGTGCTCCTGCAGGTCCGAGGGGCGAGCGGCGTCCGCTTGAGTGCCAGGGCTCCTCTGCCCCCCGTTGCCACCAGAGAGGAGGTGGAGGCCACGAAGGCCCACGTGCTGAAGACCTTCCACCCCATCTCCCCCACCATCGACCTCCAGGAGTGCCACGTGTACGACGTGAACGACGACGCAGGTGAGGGCGGGGCGAGCCGACCCGCGCATCCCGAAGGGAGAGGCCCTCCTGCGCGTATCTTCTGTGCCGTCCTCGAGAGACCGGGCCGAGCTGGCATTCGTGGCAGGGCTGCCGGCGGCTGAGTGCTCACCACTAGCCAAAGGGCTGGCGGTTCGAAACTGCCGAGAGGACCCAGGAAGACATTCCCCCGGAGTTCAAGTGACGTCCAAGAACATGGCCATCTCTGCCCTCGAGTGAGAGAAGGGGGTGGAGTTAGCGCTCATATTCCAGAATCAAGTCGCAGGAGTTGACACACAATTTCTGGAAAGAGCCAGGATCTAAGTAGGCTGCGTGCAGGTTGCATGGGGCTTTTCGTCCCAGGCTCTCAGGGGATGGCGTCTATGAGAGGACTTGCAGGGTGCCAGTGGAAGTGTGTCAATGACGTTGACTGCACCGAGGGGCAGGATTCCCCAGGTCTTCAGCCACAGGAAAGAAGCCCTGGTGGCTCAGTGCAAGGTCAGCAGTTCTAAACCACCAGCCAGCTGAGGAGGAAAGATGAGGCTTTCTGCTCCCATACGCAGATTCAGTCTCGGGAGCCAGCAGGACAATTCTGCCCTGTCCCACAAGGCCACTGAATCGCAACTGACTCCATGGCAGGGAGTCTGAGTCCCCTTGCATCAATAGAGACAAAGTCTACCTTGACCGGGTCCTTCTACAGGGCCAGACCCTGAGCCAGGGGTGTGGGGACGTTCAGGGGACTTAGTGTCAGGTGGTGAATCTCTCCCTTGTATCTTGCAGGGTTCCAGGAAGGCTATCCCTACCCCTACGCCCACACCCTGTACCTCCTGGAGACTGCCCAACTTCGACCACACCGCTTCCAGCCAGATCAGCTCAGAGCCAAGATGATGATGTTCGCTTTCGGCCACGCCCTGGCCCAGGCCCGGCGCCTCTATGGGGTATATGGGGGGGTGGGGGGGGAGAAAGGCAGGGTGGTGGGTCGTGGCCTCGCCCTGCTCAGAGAGAGAAAGAAGAAAGGGGCTGTGAGGGCATCTGACTTGGCTTTGTGGCTGCTCCGAGGAGGCCCAGGACGAGACAGGAGCTGCCATCAGCTGAGGGTCTGTCAGATGCCCATGCTCCGCGCAGCTCAGGAGTCCACAGCCTCAGCTTCCCCATTGTGGGGGGCCCGGCAGCAGAAAGCGGGGTCCAGCATCTCCCAGCGCGAGGTGCCTGAGACGAAGAGCTGCCCCCTGAGCCAGGGGGCTTCTGGGCCTCGGGGAGCTGGGCGGTGAGGCGTGCAGACCAATAGCTGTCTCAGCACTCGGGGGAAGCCTGCCCGGGAGCAGAGGCCTCTGGGAGGGCTGGGGTGGGCTGGCAGCCCCCAACTGGAGCCCTAGTGTTGAAGTCGAAGGTTCCCAGGTTTGGGGTAGGGCCCGAGGCCCTCCTAGGAGAGCAAAGCAGTTTCAGAGCCCTTTCCCATCCTCTTTGGGGAGCAGCCAGGGCCAGAGGAGGGCTGGGAGTGGGCTGGCCTTGTCTGAGTCCGGCTGGTTTGCACCGCCGCATCTGGGAACTCGCTAGAAATGCAGGTTCTCAGGCCCAGCAATCCGCGTGTTAACAAGTCTGCGGGCCATGCTGGGCCGAGCGCCGGTCTGAAGAAGTCGTGCTGTTCATTCCTTGCCGCGACCCGGGGTAGGGGGTACTGCTCCCGGCGTGTTACAGATGAAGAAACGGAGGCTCAGCCAGGCCAGGGCCACCGGCCAAGAGGGTGTCCGCTGTCCATCTGCATGTGACTGATTTTGTCACCCCTGGGAAGTCACCTCTCACTGTCAGCTCCCGGGAGGCTCAGAAGGGCGAGGCCACTTGCCCCCGGGCCCCCTGCTAACAAGGGAGAAGCTCCGATAGGCACCCCATGGCTCCCGCTTTGCGTTGATGCGTGCTGTCTCGACTATGGGGCAGTGAGAGAAGGCCGGGAGAGGGGTGGACACGGCCCAGGCCTGCAGGCTCATGGTCGCCATGGCCAGCGGCGCTTAGGCGGTGCTGCCACAGCTAAGGACAGCCGGCTGGGTAAGGAGAGACCCCACTCCCTCCAGGTCCAGATGTTCCTGGGGCTGCGGAGTTGAGCAATTAGGGAAAGGGACTTGGCATAAAAGGTAAAATGCTGAGAAATGTATATCCTACCTGCAGACGTATTGATCTGCAGAGGGAGATAAGAGTCACCACAGAAGCTTCGGCTCCAGCTCACAGGGGCTTAGCGTTCCCTTTCTCTTGTGGGTGCCTGAGCCTCGGCCACTGGAAGGCCGGCAGCCCAAGCGAGCCCAAATCGGCTGTCTGGCCAACATTGCCAGCATGGGGTGGGGGCGTGAGGGTGAAGGCTGCATCATGGGAGTCCCCCCTGTCCCATCCACCCTCCCCACCCCCCGGGTCTTTGGGGGTCCTGGTCCAGCGCAGTGCCACTGCACAGGCTGGCGGCTTGGGCGGATTTCTGAGCGTGGAAAAAGGTGCCCGTTACTCACTGGGGGGAGGGCCTGCGAAGGGGCATGTGCCTCGAGCCGGCTCCTCATCAGGGGCCTGAAGCAACCTCTCCTCCCTGAGCCTGAGCGTGCCTGGAGCACTATGCTAGCAGAGGCAGGCGGCTTCCTGCAGGACTGGCCGGGTGCCGGGCACAGGGGAGGCCCTCTGAGGGGGTGCAAGCATGGTGGTCACTCCGTAGTGGCAGGGGTTGAAAGAGACGATTAGCAGCGTGGTGCCCAGAGAGATGGCTGTGCTGATGGCGGCTGGAGGGGTCGCTCAGAGGTGCAAGAGAACCCCGCCCTCAGGCGAGCCGACCCCTCAGAGCAGGCTGCCAGCCCGCCCTGCTGGCTGACCTCAGACAAGCTGCCACCTCGCTGAGTCTCAATGTGGCCTGCTGTCAAGCGGTCAGAACCGGTCCTCCAGGCTAATAGCTGCGCTCACGCTGCCCCGGCCATAGCGGGGCTGCCCATCCTCCCCTCCTAGTCCCCATCCTGAGCTCTGCCCGCCCATCCGCAGGAGCTTCTTGCTCCACCGCACCGAGTCACCTTCAGGTCCCCTCTGGTGGTGGTGGCCGTCGCCGGGAGCTGGTGGTAGGGCTCCTGGTGTGGGGCCCAAGCTGCAGGCCCACTCCTGACTGCCTTCCCGATTTCCCAGCCGGACCCGCAGGTCTTGCCACAGCCAGTGACCGTGCAGAGTGTGGGCACAGACGGGCGCGTTTTCCAGTTCCTGGTCTTCCAGCTGAACACCACCGACTTGGCCTCCAGTGATGGGGTCAAGAACCTGGTGTGGGTGGACTCGGACCAGCTCCTGTACCAGCATTTCTGGTGTCGGCCGGTGATCAAGAAGAAGGTG
>PVJH01037865.1:0-17595 GCA_004026705.1 Nesogale talazaci | reverse complement strand
TGGTGCATGATTCTGATACGTGCTCTTCCCCTCAAGCCAGGGAAACTTTCACTCTGCTTATAACCTAAAAAAGGATTATAAAATTGATGTATAGAAATATTTAAACATTTTAGGGGTTCTCAGATGGTGATAGGTAAAAGAGATATCTCTGAATTGCCAAAGTTTTTTTAAGTGCCTAGACAATTTGAGAATGACTTCTAAATATTGACTTTTCTCAACCTGACTTAAATTTCACTGTATTTCATTTATACTCTTGACATCTGTTGTGAAGTGTCTGAATCAAAACAATTTCATATAGTGCATCCAGTTAGTAATTGCTGAATGAGCATCTACTTTGAGTCAGACACCATTCTGGAGGAATAAAAATAAGTAAGAAAACAATGATCCTGAGAGACTCATCATCCATTTCAAAAAGAAGTTTAATATGAAAAGTAACAATTCATCAGATTAAATCTCCCATTGAAGATTGCATTTTGATTCTTATAGTCCTATAAGGTGCTATATTCATCCTTCCTTGCATTCGTGCAAAAGAGTTCCTAAAGAACACTCGTGCACTTCAGAATTCCTAGGCATTGTAGCATGCCATCTCTTACCTTGTAATATTTTCCTCTAAATCTGTGGGTTTGGCTGGGGACAGAAAAAGAAAAGAAAACACAAAAGCCTTCCATTTTTCAGAACCTATCAGGACTGCCATGCTCAGTTGAGCAATTTGTGCACTAAACAAGATCATTCAGCAGAGGCGAGAGGAAGCTGAGACTTAGTCCAAGCTGTGCTGTGCAGCCTTGACTTACAGGGTTGTTAGGTGCTCCTGAGTCGGTTGTGAGTCACAGCTATCCCATGTACAACAGAAGGAAACAGTGCCCAGTTCTGTGCAATCCCCTCCTACTGTTGTAGCCGTGTGCCAATCCATGCTGTCGAAGGTCTTCTTTTTTGCTGACATTCTAATGTTCCAAGGATCATATCCTTTTCCAGGGACTGGTTTCTCCTGATAACATGTCCAAAGTGTGTGAAAGGAGTCTTTCCATTCTCCCTTCTAAGGAACATTCTGATAGTCCTTCCTCCAAGACAGGATGGATTTCTTCTTCTGGCAATGTGTATTTATTCATGAACTATGGTATTTTTTAGTGGCATCATAATCCAAATGTATCGATTCTTTTTCAGTCCTCTCTATTCATTGTTCAGTTTGCATGCATATGAGATCATTTAAAACATTGTGGCTGCTTCAGGCACACCTTAGACCTCAAAGTGATATCCCTGGTCTTGCTTCTTCCTGGCGTGGTACCCATTATCAATGTGGCTACTTAGAGGAGAGGCCTTTTTATAATTTGCATGAGAGTGTCATGTAGGTTTGCAGGTGGCCTGCTCCCAATTCAGTACAGCCCAGAAAATGTATGTTTACTTCAGAGGTACTACTTGAAATAGTAGGGCCCCTGTGTTTGTTCTAGAAAATATGTGACTCAGAATGTATATTTATGAAACTTTAGAATCTTGAGACTGCAAAGAATGTTAGAAAACATCATGTTTAACCACTTACGTTCCATGTCTAAAAAATGACCTTCAACTTTATGGTTTAGTGACCAATTTGAGACCATTACCTTAATTTTCTTACTTTATTAACAGTCAGTTCCCAGAGAAGTAAGCCAATTTCCCAGACCTCATAGCCACCCTAGTTTTCCAATTGCTTTTAACTCTCCTATATTCATTCCTGCTTAGCTGGTTAGCGGTAGAGTGGGTACAGAATTCAACTCAGTGGTGTAAGTCAAGTGGTATCCAAACATTCTTCTGGTTAAAGGAGAGGCATCCTAGGCATTGCTGCTGGAACCTGAGTTCTAGCCATCTTTGGTCTTCGCAATGTGAAACCGCCTAATGTTGGACAATTCAAATCTATTTTAATCCATGTGTTTTGTGTATGAAGACTTCTAATAAGTAACCATTCCCCTTTTCAGGGTTCTCCTATTTCTGAGTTACGTGCAGAGAAAAGTGTGGTTTGTGACATTTCACTTTCACATGTAACCCAATAATAAACAGTAAGAAAATTCACTTTTCTTCCATAATTTTCTCCAAAGATATAGGCCAATGGGTGGGATAAGCTTGAGGTCTCAGTCTACCTCTGTGTCTTTCATTTTATTCTCCAGAAAGACCAACAATTTCCTGCCGAAAATACTGACATATAAGTGGAGAGCTGTTCTGGAGGACATTACATCAAGATTTGGTGTTCCATTTCTGTAGAATTTAAGAGCTGTCGGGATATGGCCTTAGGTCAGGTCACTTGCGTTTAAATCCTAACTGAATAATTTGCTAGCTGTATTACCTTGACCAGGTGCGATAGCATCCTCAAATTTTCAGTTGTGTCAGCAGTGAAGTGAATCATGCAATAAAAAATTACATGCCAAATATTTATCTGAGTGCATGGCATGGAACAAGTGATTTAAAAAATTTGACAACCACTATACACCTACTCCTCATTTGTCAACTATTTGGTTACCCAACATGAAGACAGTAGTAAAAAATCCACTACCTGACATCTAGTGCTAATGTGTAAGAGTAATCCTGGTTTGGACAGTTAAAGTTATGTGTAACTAAATTGGGTCATAGTTCTCCGTGTTTGGCAGTTAAGTGATGGTGGCATTTGTATAGTGATTTGATGTTATATGAGCATTCTTCATTTTAGAATAGCACCTAGTTTTACTGAATGAGCTGGTCTTTGGCACCTATGTTGAGAAGAGAGGCATGAGTATAGTCAGTCTTATGCTATACTACTACACATGAAAATATGGGTGTACTTTTGATTCCCTGAGTCAATAAAGTCTAAAACTATTCTTTGTTCTGTGCAAGATGCTTAACTATTGAAAACATATACGTAGCTTCAATAAATAGAAAACTGAAGAAGTCATAAAGAATACACTTAAAGCACCTGGTAGCAGAAAGAAAGTAACAAAACACTAATTATTTCCTTGAGAGGAGATTTTTTTTTTAAATGTTGTCGGGAAATTGGCAGATGATTTTCTTACCAAGTTAATTATAATGAGATGAGACTAGAGATCAAGAAACCAGAAGAGAAACTCAAGCTCTTGGTTTGGGGCAAAAGAAAATGCAACAGGAAGGGAAACGTAAACTATGCTTTATTAAAAAGCTAAGCAGCAGTTGGGGTTGAAACCACAACTTGAAATTTTTGTTCTCAAGTACAAATTGGTTAAAGCAACACTAAGCTGTGATAAAATTGAAATTGGTGTGAAAGTGAATGCTGAGGTAAGGTGATGCTTCCTTTTTAATTCCTTCCCAGATGTATGTTCCCAACCCCCATGAGAGGAAGCTGTATGGTACATGTCTGACGTCTAGGACAAGTCAATGCTACTGTTACTGGTAAATTCAGGGACAATCAAATATCATTCAGTAGGACCTGAAGTGAAGGGGCAAGGAATCAAATGGAGAAGTAGGAAGATGAGGGATAAAGGGGTTTGTCTCCACCCAAAGGCCACACTAAACAAAATTATCTGCCTATGCCACCATAAAGGGATTTCAAAGAAACCAAGCACTCATTGGACACCAATGACCCAAAGCTGGACTTGCTCAGACCCTGGTCACCTAGACACAGGTGGAGGCCAACCTGAGTACACTCTAGGCACCAACAACATTGCCTCACATACTCAACCACTAAGATCAGCCAGTACTGCCAGATCCTGCCCCTCCCCCAAGGGGAGAGAGGGGCATAAATGGCACATACTGAGGGCAGGCCATGGTCTCTCACTATCTCCTCGCTTGCGGGAGTTCTCTTGCAGGTCAGAGGGCAGGATCTCTGCCTCACTTACATGCCCTCTCAGGACTTGTACTCTCTTCTTCCCTTTTAGGTTCTGGCACTCTTCTTCTGTGAATCCCACTTTTCAGTCCTTTTCCATGTGCCTTTTCACACCCCCCAGAAGTGGCCATTTTTAGTCATGAGCTCTCCCCTGGCCCCCACCATGTGACCTGACATGCTTTCCAGAGATAGCGTGTACTACCTAAGACTGTATTACCGGAAACTTCCCTTCCACTCATAAAAGTTACTTGGACTTACAAAAGTGCTACCACATGAATTCTTTCAGGACTGAGAAACAAGAATGGGGAGAAACCATACCAATCACCTAACAAAACCATGACTAACGTGCATTTCCTTTGCCTTTTGGAATCAGTATTATTTTTTCTTATTGCTAATATGTACGGGATGATAAATTAACTGAATGGCTACTGATAAAGCTCTTTTACTGGAATGATATACTTCTTGAGAAGCATAGTTATTATTTATTACTTCTTTCATTTACCCACACCAGGCAATGGTCTACCAAAGACAAAATTTCTAATATGATTACTGCATGGTGGAAGTAATGAGATTGAGAGAACATAGGGGGGTAACCCCCCCCCCAAAAAAACCAGGTTTTTTTCAAAGCTAAGTATTTACATTTTTTATAAAACAATGGTATCACTTTCAAATACTCTCCACTACACTTAATACATTTATCAAATCTGCGATTCCATTCTTGGAAACATTTTTCAAATTCATCTGTTTGAATGGTTGACTGAAATTGCCTTGCTTTTTTTCTTCACCTCTTCTGTTTCATCAAATCTCTGTCCTTTGATATCCCTCTTCACTCACAGAAACAAAAAATTGCACAGAGCGAGGTCAGGAAAGAAAGGTGCATGCTGTTTTTGCCAAAAACTGGTGCATTGAGATGGCTGCATGAGCAGGTGCATTCTCATGGTGTCAAAGCCAGTACCACAGTGCCACAGATCAGACCTTTTTTGTATACACTCTTATGCAATCTTTTCAGAACCTCTAAATAGAAAGCTTTATCATCAGTCTCTCCTGCTGGAATGAACTCCAAATGCACTAGGTGTCAACATCTTCATCCATTTGGGAAGTTGACAGATGTCCAGAACAAGATTTGTTATCAATCAATATTTCACCTTTTTTGAAATGAGAAAAACACTCATACACTTGAGTTTTTTTCCACAGTGCTGTCCTTGTGAGCTGTGTTCAACATTACAACAATTTCTGTGGCATTTTTACTGAGCAGGAAACAAAATGTCATAGCCTCACATTATTCTCTTAAATGGACCCTCACAAAAAAACAAGGTTCGAGGGAAACTGCTTTTACAAAAAAAATTCACTATGACCAGAGAGAAACTTCACAGGCAATGCCACTAGGTGCACTGTTTCAGATCAAGTTGTTTGATGCTCTTCTAGTGGGAAAAATGCATTCTAGGAAAGTTTTTCACTGCCTTGCACAAGTCCAGGTTTTGGGGGGAGGACAAGCCCCATAAATAATCAGGAATACATAACCAATTTCTAATTCACCATAATTATTCAACCTGTATACTGAGCAAGTCATCAGAGAAGCTGGGTTATATGAGGAAGAATATGGCATCAGGGGTAGAAGGAGGCTTATTAACACCATGCAGTCTGCAAATCACACAATTTTGCTTACTGAAAGTGAGGAGGAATTGAAGCACTGGCTGCAGAAGGTCAAGAATCGCAGTCTTCAGTATTATTTATAATTGAATGTACAGAAGACCAGAAACCCCAGTAGTGGGCCAATAGCTAACATCAGGAGAAAAGACTGGCAATGTCAAGGATTTTACCGTACATGGATTCACAATGCACGCTCCTGGGTGCAGCAGTCAAGAGATCCAAAGGTGCATCGCCTCGGCAACATCTGCTACATAAGACCTCCTTTCAAGTGTTGAAAGGCAAGGATGTTACTTGGACAACTAATGTGTGCCCAACCATGGTATTTTCAATTGCCTTGTATGCATGTGAACGATGGAAGAAGAACTGAATGAGTGCTTTTGAATTGCGGTACTGGTGAAGGATATTCAAAGTGCTGCTAAAAGGACAAATAAGTCTGTCTTGGAAGAAGTATAGGTAAAGTGTGTCTTATAGGCAAGAACGACAAGACTTGTATTATGCACTTTCAGGAGAACGCAGTCCCTGGAGCAGGACCTCATGTTTGGTAAAGTAGAGGGGCTGTGAGAAAGAGGAAGGTCTTCAATGAGATGCATTGACAGAGTGGTTGCAACCATGGGCTCGGTCGTGAAAATAGAGCAGGCAATAGGTCACTGTAAAGTTGAAACTGATTCAATGGTACCTAACAGCAATAACAACTCAATTGTTTCAAGGAGGGAAAAATGTATAAGGTTGGTGCTTTGGATATCATTTTTAAAATTAATTTTCTATTGGATCAGCTCAACTATGCTATTAGAATCACCTAATAATAAAACGAGTGAACAAAAATTCCTCCCTTGATCCTGCTTCCTCCTTCAGCTACAGTGCTTTTTCTGAGGACTCAATTGAAACAACAGTTGTCTGAGAAACTATTTTCCCTGTAGAGTTGTCTGTCCTAGCTGCTTCCATTTGTTCTCCAAGACCTACTTTATTCAAGCTTTTGCCTCTACCAGTCCACTGAAACTGCTTTCCCCACTGGCATTTGTGACCACCATGTTATTACATCCAATGATCCTTTCTTTTTTTTTTTCTTTTTTTTTGGTGGGGGGGGCATCACTGCTCTCCGGTGGTGGGAGTAGGAGGCCCAGCTCCACTGCTGGAATTGAACCTCCATCCCAGTGGGCCGCAGTCCTGCACACAACCACTACGCCACCGGGGCTCAGCCCAATGATCCTTTCTAAGCCCTAATTTTCTAACCTATCCATAATTTTTGACACTTTGGAAATGTTAGTGTATATGGAGATGTCATCAGAATACAGAGATTTTGAGACAAATAACACAGTGACTATGACACTAGTCAGTTACTAAGTCTCTCTAAATTTCAGTTTCTTCATGTGTAAATAGAGAAAATAACACATATCCCTCCAAGTTTTTAAGGCTATCTGAAAGTTCTGAGTGACAGCATAATGATAATTCTCTTAAAGAATTATCTACCTGTTGCATCTACTCATTACAGTTTTCAAATTCTTAGTCAAGATGATGTTACATCAGTCTTTTTAGACATCCCCTATTGCTGTACTGGAATACTCCAAGGACAGCAGAAAATCAAAGAGAAGTACTTGAGCTGTTTTGTTTTTTCCTATATCTTCTTGGGCACCAGTGGGAAGATAAAAGGCCCAACTTTCTTGAATGCTCAGGAAAGAAAGTATTTTAAAATGAATGAAGTCAGTCCAATAAACAAGTTCTTTTCAAGACTTTATTAGGTCTCTTGATGATGTGAACAGTTTGTACTTGACAGCAAAAGTAAAGGTTGGTCATTTGAATCCACCCAACAGCACTGTGGAAGAAAGGCTTATGGATATACTTCCTACATTACAGTCAAGAAAAAATTTTGGAGCAGTTCTATTCTGAGGGCTGTCATGAGTCATAATCTACTCTACAATAGACTTGGTTTAGTTTATTACATTCCTGACTATGAGAGAAGTACAGACAAGTAGTAGAAATTTAATTGTATCACATTAGCTCCATTAATAGATAATTTCACCCAAATTCTCTTACCTAATATTTCATATCCTTAAATTCATATCCTTCACATTGCTTAAATTCTACTGAGATCAAAACCAATTCCACTGTCATAGAGTCTACTCTGATCCATAAGGACCCTGGACATCAGAGTAGAACTATTCCATAGGGCTTCTGAGATTAAATATTTGCAGGAGCAAATAGTCTTTCTCCCTAAAATTGGCTGGTGAATTTGAACTACTGACCTTGAGGTTAGATGTCAATTGCCTAACACACTGTGCCACCAGGGTTCTATAAACACCTTGAGGCTAAAATTCACATGTCTTTATAACATATCTTAGACATTTTACCTCCGTAGCTCTAACTCCATAGCAATTTTCCCTATCCATACTTGCATATATGTTTCTCACTTTCCTCTCCAGCTTTACACTCTTTTTACACTAAATGGTTCTTTTTCCTTCTTTTGATTGGTTAATTCCTGCTCAAACTTTGAGGCTTATTTCAATGATCAGTCAATCCTCTGAAATATCTTCTTTCCTTCTCTCTTGTACCCACGAGGCAAGATTGCACTTCTGTGTTCTCATAGCACACTCAGATTTTCTCTGTCCCTATGTTGTTATCCTGTGTGACAGCTTTTTCTTGACTATCCCATTAATATCATCAATGGTATTGGAATTGCTCAATGCTCAATAAAAATTCTACTGAATGAATAAGTAAAAATATGGATTAGTTTTCCAACATATGTGTATATCAGGTAATAATTGATGATGGATTTCTAATTGTCTATGACACAAAGCAATCTATCATTTAATAGTACCATAGTGGCCTTCATGTTGCTGTGATGGTGGAAACTGTGTCACTGGTCATTCAAACACCAGTGGAATCACTCATGGGGAACAGATTTCAGCAGAGCTTCCAAAGTCAAACTAGGACAAAAGATCTGATAATGTACTTCTAATTAGCCAGCAAAGACTTTATGGGCCACAGCAAGCATTGATTCTGTTGGGTAGAATCAATTGCTTCTCAGGTAGAATCAATTGCTCAAGGGAAGTACCTTGTTTGGTAAAGCAGAAGACAAAAGAAGGCAAGGAAGAGCTTCAGTGAGACAGACTGCATATTATCCATGACAGTGGACTTGAGCACAATTGTGATCATACAGATAATGCAGGACCAGGCAGTATTTGTTTTGGGTACACAAGGTCACCAGGAGATGAACTCAACAGCAGCTCTCTGTCAATGACAGAAATGATGGTAATCAAGATTTGATGAATATTGACATTGACAATCCCAACTCTCATATAGGCACTTATATCCTTATATCCTTTTAGGATGCTTTACAGGGATTCAAGGTATTCTAGCTAGACCAACACTAAGACGATTTTCTTCACAAAGTAAAACTAATGATTCAACGGCAATGCCAGGAAGTCACAGGAAAGCATCAGCAAGCCTGAGGCTCTGTGGGAGTCAGAGGGGAAAGCTAGACTTAGAAAAGTGGTCTTTGCCCCAGGTAACTCAAAGAATATGAGTACAGTACATAGAAAACTCATTGAAGTAAAATGCTGCATCCTAGAGCCATATGATAAGGTTTAATAAAGAAACCTTATTATTTAGGGAGAAACTGAGAAGGTTACTCTTATGTGTTGGTGAATGGAACAGAAATCAGTTTCCACTCATAGAATTAGCACCATTGTGACCACTGATTTCTGCTAAAGAGACCACCCAGCACAGAGGGGCCTTACGCCAACCTGTCGGCCAGGCAGTTGTGCTGGTTGCCTTCTACTCAGGGGAAATCTTGATTTAGCAGAGGGGCCTGGGAACCTTAGAGTCTCCCATGGAAAGTCTTATGTAGAAGAGGTTAGGTCGAAGCTGAGAAATTTTGGGGGCTGATGGGTGTGTCAGAGTTTTCCCCTGTGCCTTGAGCTCTCCTGCCCTCAATGCTTTCAAGTTAGAAACTGTTTCCTCTCTGCTCCATCATCTGCCCCCTACTTAGGTTTCAAGGTGGTCTACCACAAACATTCTGTACTAAAAGTGGAGAAAACACCCAAACTTCCTGTCGGTCACTGTATCATGCTGAGGACTATTTAACTCACGTAAGCCAAAAAAAAAAAAATCACTTTGACTTTTAACTGGTAAGCATGAGGAGGGAATGGGGCTGAAGAGGGAACAAATTACCTAGTGTGAATCTGAATGAAGCAAGAGTGAGAAGCTTGATCATCTGTAATCCTTAATTGGGGAGGGGTGGGGCATTTGTCCTCTACACCTCTGAACCCATCATATACAGGTATCACCAGAGAATAGAAAAGTGGGTCAAAAAGGTTTTTCTAGGGCACAAGTCTGAAACTGAGGATGGATGAGTCAAAAATCACTTCTATTCATTATAAATCAGTGTCTAACAAGATTGTCTGAAAAAAGAATTATTTTAGCTAGGTCTGTGTGTTACAATGAAAATTATAATTGAAAGGTCATAGTATTAGGCTGATATGCCATACCTTAGCGAATTCGACCTGATTTCTGTTCAGTGTGCTTCTTTTTCTAAATAGTCACAAATTATTTAATAACCTATGCTAGAAGCTAGGTCAAGCTCAATGTTTTGTCCTTCTGGAACCTAACGTCTCCTCACGTGTGCAGAAGGAGACAAACCTTATTGGATTCCCATCTTTGAGCTACTTCATTTTTCTACGATTCTCTGGAATTACCCTGCTTATAGAATACTTTTGTCTTTCAGGCTGGCATGCTTCTTTGAGGCAATGCAGATAGAGAGCAAGAAGAAATAAAATTGGGTGGCCATAGAAGGGCTGAGTGGGCCCATGTTCAGACTAGCACATTTCTGTTACTATTAAGCCATAGTAAAACCCAATCAGACTGGAAGAGCAGTGTGCCATGGAATCTGAGGAGACACATACACCTGTGGAAATAAGAAAGTCATCCCATAGCTTTATGGTCTGAACATATATGAATAACTGGGCTCTACTCAGGACTCCTTTCGTAGGTTGAGGTTTTACAAGAGCTACAGAGAGTCTTAGATTACAAGAGAAGCCCTGTCCCGGAAAGGGGCATGTGTGCTACAGGAGGACAGTGGCTATGTGGGCTGACCTGGTGACGATTCTAAGATAAAAAAAAAAAAAAAGTAGCTGCAGAGAATTGACAAGAAGGCAAGAATGATTGTTCACTGACAACAGATATCTAGAAAACTAGACTCAGAGAACATGCAGTCAATTAATATGTCACCACAAGAATAGTTTCCTCAGGAAGCTGTGGCTGGCACCATCTATATTGAACACTTGCCAAAACAATGACCCTCAACAATGGCTGAGGTGCTGTGGGACTCTTGATTCTATCACAGTTCACAGCCACTATGTGTAATCTCTGACAACAACGAAAGAGCCATGGTGGCTCAGCGAGTTAAGCATTGGCCTCCTAATGGAAAGGTTTGCAGTTTGAACCTACTGGGGGAGAATGGTGAGGATGTGTGCCTCCAGGAAGGTTTGTTTTCTTGGGAGCAGTGCTGTTCCCTCTCATAGAATCTTTGAGTCAGAATGGACTCGGCCTATCAGCAGTGAGTGGATCCTCAAGCTGCTTCATGTTTAGAGTTAGAATTCTAGGGAAGAGCACCCATCAGTGAAATCAGCCTCGCTTCCAGGAGATGGGGAGAGAAAATGTGTGCCTGGCTTCCTATTTCCCTTAGGCTTCTCCAACAGGATAGATGCATTGGTTAGCCAAACTCTATGTCTACATGCATAGCACAGGTACATGTGCAGGTGTAAAGCTAGATCTACAATGGAGAAAAGTAATGTCCTCCACTAGGGTGACATGGGGAGGCAAAGGTTTACGTCTATTACTCAGGCTGGCACAATTCATCATGATCCAGAGATTGGTCATATTTAAAAGTTAAGATTCTGTGCTACTGACCACACCTTTCTTCAAATGTCATTGTTCTGCTAGCTGCTTGCCCTAGGCGGGTGAGCTTGAAAACCCTTCCCTCTTGGCAGAGAACAGAGGAGGCAATAGAAGCTGATTTGTTTTCATCTCTTCATCAGCTGGGACGTGTTCCAAAAAGCTAGAAAATGTTGCCATGCTTTTGAGTGGGCTCTGAAAAAAGTGAGGCATCATTAAAATGACTTTTGTAGGAAGGTATAAAAGGCAGTTGGAATGGAATTTGGATGACAAAGACAAATCTAGCGGGAAAATGATATTCCCCTTGTTGCTCAAAGCTGAGGAGTGTGCCCACAGGAAGCACAGCTTCAGTGGTTTCACAATTGGGAATAGGCTGCCATATTTGCATTTGAGGCAAATGATGAATCATGTGTAATGCAAGCATCTCCCTTCTAATACTGGGGATATACTTATGCTAAAAATGATCACATGTCTGAAATTCATGTCAAACTGGACTTCCTGGTTTTTGTTTGGCAAACTGGTTGGAAGGGATCTAACAACCTTAACTGAGAGAGACTTCAAAGGAATTCAATCCAATTCCCACCATCTCTTCCCCACATTGCCCTCTCCATGTCTTTATTCACAAAAGAACATATCAAATGGAAACATACTCTGCCTAGTCAGGAATGTGGATTCAAACTTCAAATCTGAAGAACGAAAAAGATGAAATGGAAAGTTGGGTATTCAGGTCAATCAGGAGAACCTCCCATTCAGTCACATATGTAAGAGCAAATGTTTTGTTTTCCCTGGACTGAATTAAGGAGGCTAATATCCTCAAATAGCATAACTCTAAAACATTCTTTTAAGAAAGTTCCCCCTTAACAATATAGTCATTATATTCACTAGTATATATTGAATGTTTAATACTGGGGAGCGTCAAAACACTAGTGGGAATAAAGAAGTGAAAGATAATGAATTTTTTCCACAAAATGTTTGATGTCTCCTCACACACATAAGGAAAATTCTAAGTACTTTGTTAATTCTTTCATCTTGTAGTGTGTGATAATTAGGGTTATTACCTCCTTGAGATGTACACAAGGAAACGGAGGCACAGAGAGGTTAAGGATATTAGATGAGTGGCAGATGATTGTCGTGGTTAAGAAATAAATTGGAATATGAATATGGTGAGCTGTGTCCAGATCCTGGGAGCCTTACCAATAAAATACTGTCCCTTTTGAAGACAGATATTCCCTAAAGAATCAAAGTCATCTTAAAATAAAAATAGTATTAACTGGGTGTTGTGGAGTTTGAAGCTCTGTAGTTAATTGTACAGCTTTAATGGACTTCCTTCTGTTATGTGCTTAATTAAATGCCTTCACATTATGGCACTCTTCTAATTCCTGTTCACATCTGCTTTACTCCTGTAGCATGAGAAATTTCCAACATAGACAAGCTGTTTCTCAGTTACTCATTTCTATAGATTCCTCTCATTCTTGGATTGATTCAGAGGAACATATTAATGACAGTGATCCTACTGGTGGTTATTAAAGATTCATGTAATTTCTTGAGATTATATTTGCTCTGGTCCAAACACTCCCAGTTCTTTCAATCATTCCTTTCAAACTATCAGGGATAGCTAGATCATGTTCCAGTTCTGTGATTGTGCATGGATATATATTTTTCTTGGGCATAAACCTGTCTGTGGGATTGTCACTTGAAAAATGTGATACTCACAGGACACTCACAGTAAACATGTTCCCTTGGACATTTACATGGGAAATGCTGTCCCTGTAATTGTCCATGGAACAATTCTATATGCAATATTCTCTTCATATCAATTCTTGGCAGTGAATAAAAAAGATTAAAAATATATTTCCTATTGGTATTTAGGCCTGTGACACTTTTATGAGACTATATGTAGTACTCTTTTTCTTTTTTTTTTTATATTTCATTTTAGAAGTTTTGAAACTTAACCCCATATTTCCCTTCCCCCTCCCACCTCCCTCATGAACCCTTAATAATTTACAATTTGTTATTGCTTTTTCATATCATACACTGTCCAATGTGTCCCTTCAATCACTCCCCTGTTGTCCATGCCCCAGAGAAGAGGTTATGTGTAGATCCCTGAAATTGGTTCCCCCTTGGATTTTATGCTGTGGTGTGTGGTTAAGTTATATCTGATTCTTAATGACCCTGGGTGACAGAGTAGAACTGCCCCTATAGAGTTCTTTGGGCTATAGTTTTTGTGGAAGCACCTCACCAGATCTCTTTCTCCCATGGGGATGCTGTTGAGTTCAAGCACCTGACCTTTTGGATGGCAACAGAGTACAATCATTGTACAAGGGCTCCTTAGTCTGTTTTCATTAAAGATCATTAGATCCCTATAATTCCCTACTTCCCTATTAAATGAAAATGCATTAATCAACTTCCCTTTTTATTTTAAAAAATTCTCATTTTTATGAATAAATCTTTTCACTGAACATATTGTTCAGATTTCTATTCATATAGCTTAGTATCAGTACTTAAATAGTAACATATGGTGGAAGCCAATCTAAGAGAAGGAATCTGGATTATCTGATCATTGATCTTAGAGGAGACAAATGACCGTTGGAGAAGCTTGGTGCATATGACTAAGTTTAGCCTCTGAGGAACGTCTGATGGTGGTCTGAATTTAATAAGGTCTAATGGTTTTGAAAGTATTCATCACCAGTGATGACGAAATTTCACTGTATCTTTGGTTACTTTCAATAAACCACAAAGACCCGCTGTGGATTCCACTGATGTGATGCACTCTCAGTATAGTATATACCAGCATGTGGCTAGTGTGTGTGTGAGAGAGAGAGACAAAGACAAAGACAGACAAAGAGAGACAAAGACAGAAAAAGAGATGAACAGATAGCCAGGACCCAAACCCAAACAAAACCCACTGACATTGAATTGATTCAATTCGTAGGGATCCAATAGAACAGTGTAGCTGCTCTCTGGATTTCTAGGACTTTTTTTTTCCAGGACTTTTAATCTTTACAGGTGATGACTTATTTTCTACATGGAGTGATTGCTGAGTTTGAACTACCGACTCTGCTGTTAGAAGTTTAATTCAGGACCCACTAGGCTACCAGGGCTGCTTGATGGAAAAGTCGCAGCAGCAATGTCTACTTCATATAAACATATACTTCTTATATTCTGTTTATATATTGGAGTTCCCAGGTGGTGCAAATGATTAAGTGTTCAATGACTAACCAAAAGGTTGGTGATATAATCCTACCTCGAGGCATCTTAGAACTCTAAGAAAAGAATCCACATGCTGGAAAAAGTACCCAAAGAGGTTTCTCCTCCTTTCTTATTATTGTGAGGAAGATCAATGGATTATATCAGTTGGAGGATGATCCATCTTTGCTTTGGAAAATAAACTTGGAAATCACTGGATTGCTATATGTGATAGTTATATAATCTCTTTCAGTTTTGAGGATATTAAGAGTGAAGGTGAAGAGTCTAGCCTGCCAATCAGGTCACAGCCTAATAATGCTATTATGTGGGCATGACCTTCTCATGAGGATTCTGGAAGCTTCCTCTCTTTTGCCCTCTTTCTCCATATGCACACTTAAGTGTCTATGGGTTTGTTTCTCTAGTTAACCCAGAATAATATACTATATTATAATTAGAAATAAAATTCTGATAATTGTGGAAATTCCTTCAGCAGGATTAATAGAGAGAAAGGTAGATATAGATATGTAAAAGAAAAAATGAAGAGAAGAGAAAGGAACCAAGTTAGGCTATGGGAGAAGAGGTGATGAGAATAGCCATGATGACTTCCATTCGTATAGGGAATGGGTTATAGCCAAAAACAAGCAACCATCATGATGAAGAGACTAGGAGGATGTAGTGGTAACTCGGTCTGAACATATAAGGAGAGAAGAAAATGCTTACAGGTTTGTGGAAAGAATTAAGATGATGTATGCATATAGCTTCCCACTTAAAGCTAATTTTTAAAATATAAACAATGTCATAATGAGGGAAATGTGGATATACTTTGAGTATTGCATGCAACACTTAGAAGGGAAAAAATTGGCTAACACCTTAGGATTTTTGAAGTTACTTAAACTATGTCATTTATAGAATTAAAGGAAGTAGATGTGCCAGAATTGGGTAGATGTCCCCATGGCGCAATGCAGATGATAGCTTAGCCTGCCTGACGTCTGCATTGAACTGCGAAGAGGATTGACAGAAAAGGAGCAACCGGAGGTGATGGAGAGAGTATGTGCAAGCACACATCCTCCACGGAAATCTTTCCCGTCCCTGGTTTCCCATGTGAGCTCAAACTTACATAGCTAAAAACGGAACAAGTCTATCAGTATTTATCTCCTAGAAGACATATGCTCTGATGTTGTTGGTCTTCTGACCTTTACTGAGCTCTCCCAAGGAATCTTTCACAATTGGTGTTAGTTTTATGGCTTTTCATATAATTCTAATGTGCTTTACTCTTTTTAAACACTGGCAGAGAAGAAGATGACAGACTGACTGGCAAGTTTTTAACTCTGCGTTCGGACCTTCCCATCCTTTCTTCCCTCCTGTCATGAATGTCTTGTCATTCTAAAACAGTTTCAATGTAAAGTACCAAGTTCCACCTTAAATTGAACAGTTTCTCCTTTGGTTTCTTAGGAGAAAGTGGAAAATGGCAAGAAACTTAATTTCTCTTCATTTAAGTATTCATTGTATGTCTATGCTGTAGACACTGAGGATGCACAGTCGAAGGAAATCTTGTGTCTCATGGAGATTAAATTCTAGTGAAGACAGAACAACAATGTAGAGATAATATGGCAATGTGTCAACTAATGATGAGATATTCGTTAAAATAAAACAGGGGCTAGTGAAACTTTAGGAATAGGGTGGGAGTTGCTCATATATGGGTAGCTAGAATAGATCTGTGATAAGACAACATTTGATCAAATGTGCTTCAAGTATCAAGTTTATGACTCATTTAGTTTCAGTCTAATATTTCCATCCTTTAAGGAAGGTATAGGCTCTGAGAATCATCCTACATTCTGAGAAATATGACATTGACCTGAGGATCTAATACTAAAGGAGTTTTCTGAGTCTTTATCCACTTTTGAAGCTCTACTCCACTCCACAAGGGAAAAAAGTTAAGTTAATTTTCTAACGCTCCCTCCTCACTATTCCCCCCTGAAATCCCCCTTCCCTCCCCATCACCCTCCCCTCAGCTCTGTATTCCCTACAACACCTTGCAACAGTTATTATCATCAGATATCTATTATTCCTGTGCCACACAGCTGGAAAACTCAACAGAAAACAGTGCAAGACAAATCTCACTAGAGTAATAAGATCATATTAGTACAAAATACAAAATGATGTGTAAGAGACAGAAGACCTCTATTGATGCTCAAAGGGATGAAATGTCTGTCATGGGACAGCTAAAAGACACTTGCACCCAATACTAATTAGGTCATGTCCATAAGGATACAGCTGGTCTGATAGCGAGTTTGATTCTACATAAATAAGATTACAATGGTCTCTGCCTGTTAGTAAGGCTGTTTGGGACTCATTGGTTAGAGTGGATCTGTCAGCAGCTCAGTCCAACAAGATACTTTGCAGATGGGTTTGGGGCTGCCACTGTGCTCCATTGTCGTCTCCAAATTGGGTGTGCATACTTTTAGCTGTGATACTTTTCTCTCCTTGATATTTGAATTTTGTAATGGTCCTCTTTGAACCACACAAACTGGTATGCTTCTTCTGTGTGTATTTAGTTGGCTCCTCACTTAGATGGCCGCTTGTTTGAATACAAACCTTTAATATCCAGGCACTCTCTTGATTGAGAGCTGGGCACCATCTGCTTTCTTCACCACCCTTGACTGTAACACCCTTAGCTAACGATCATTTCATGAAGGTGAGTATCAAACAGGGCCATGATGTAAGAACTAAATGTCCTTAAGGTGGAGCTAGGATATAGTGAGAGCCCAGAACTCCTTCTTGAATCTATGTTCTCGTTTTTCTTTAATTTGCTGTGACTTGGAAATTAATACATATGTCATATCATTCCATAGTTCTGAGAGGTAGATTAAGGAAAAAGGGGGGGGGTGTCTCCCCCAAACACCAGCCTAGAGAAAAGCAGCTGGCCAGGCCACATTAAGGGGTTGAAGGAATTAGTACCTATGAGAAAGCACTGAGGCACCAGCAACAAGATATCACGAAGGTAAACCTGAAGTCAACCAATACCCTCAGCCACACCTCCTCCAGCAATGCAAGAAGGGGATAGAGAGAGGCAG